>JARYHS010002886.1:0-12807 GCA_031002005.1 Vandiemenella viatica
GGGCAGAGATAAAAAAAAACTCACACACACACACACACACACACACACACATTATAATTCGAGGAAGAGATGTGTTGTTTATTTTCTCGCTACAAGTCTGATTTATTGTGAATTCTATTTATCACTACGTAGAAATGTATTTCTTTCTATAACACTCTAGTTACGTAATTTGCTCTGAAAGTCCGGGAAGGAAGAACCACCAAACTATCTGGACCAGGGCGTTGTGTTATTGGTGGTGGAAGTGAATACCGCATTTGGCAGAGTCCATTGTTCTTGGTGTCTATGTTACGACAGATCTGAACGGCCCGCTGTTCCCCCGACGATCGTGCTGATCAGAGATTAATGCTCTGCGCCCGACGCAATCCCAGATGGAGACTTTCTCCAACCCGTTTATCTCCATTATCAAAAGCGATCACGCTCAGCTTTCTACACCAACCCTATGATCAGAGACGTCACTGCACATTGATACCAGTGTCGCTGGAACCTTGCACACTAGGTGTGTGTGAGGCCTGGATGGGTACTGGTAGGAAAATCAAGAGTAGTACGTGGTGGGGAAGAGATGATCATGACCACAAACTGACATTTTATTTCAAGGAGAAGGGAAATCAAGCTTTCATTTCTAGGTTAGGAGTAAGAATATATTATGGACGGATTTACTGAACAACTTATCCAAAACACTGAAAGAGGTTAAAATGAAAATTTGTGTAATGCAAAAGTATCAAACTTTGTTTCATCACCGTTTCCAATACATGTTATTTTCACAGATCATTTTCAGCAACTTTGTATTACACCGTATTTCAGATGATAAACGTTTCTTGCTTTTTCATATTCCTCACATAGTAATTTCACTGCAACAAAGTACTTTCCTCCGTGAATACAGTTTTGAAAAGGTTTTTATCCTGACTCTTAGATCCATGTTTGAACTTAACGATTATAGTTTTTTAATTAAATTTAATTTAATTGCAATGGAGCACAGGCTCCGGTGGCAATTTCCCTACACACCCATCTTCTCCCTATCCTGCACCTACCTACATTAGCCCTCTACAAATTTTATCTTTAAATTCTTTCAAAGTTTTCGGTAAATTATTCATCATTTCTCTTGGTAACTCATTCCAATCCCTGACACCCTTACCTAAAAATGAGAATCTTCCCACACCCTTGTGCCTGAAATCAAGTGCCAGCTTGTGGTCATGGTCATCTTTTCCCTTCCATGCACTACTTTTCATAATTATTGCAATATCTTTCCATGCCTCATCGCCAGTATATGCCCTGTACACTCCCATGACCCTCCTCATCCTCCTCCTGTCTTGCAATGAATCCCATTTCAGCTCCTTTATCATATCCGTCACTGATTGCATTCTGCGATAATTTCCAGAAACAAATCTAGCAGCCCTTTTTTGTACCCTCATCAACTCCTGTATTTGATACGTAAAATGAGGGTCCCATACTACACTACCATTTTCGAGCAATGGTCTGACCAAAGTTTTGTAACCCAATTCCTTGACTTCTCTCGTACATCCCCTCATCATTCTCTCCAACAAGTGCAGAACTTTGAAACCTTTTCCTACCACCTGTCCTAGGTTTCCTCCCCAGTTAAGTTTGTTATCAAATGTAATTCCAAGATATTTACATTTCAAGTCTTCAGCAAGCAATTCTTTCCCCACCTTATATTCATAATTAACCTTTTGTTTTTTATTTGTATATCTAATAAGCTTTGCATTTGTGTACAAGCTATTGCTACTCTGCTTTCGAATGATTGTTGTTTTTGGTATCAGTTGTAAGTTTCGTAATTTTACGTACCAAATAACTAAAACTGAACCAGTAATACAAACAACGTATAAATGTCTCGTCGAACGCACCACAGAAATGAAAATAGACGTTTCCTTTCGGAGGTACATTCCAATTGTTTTTGTAAGTAACTTTATTTCTAAGATTTATCAGTCGCAAACACATTATCGCTTCCCAACTCGTCAGATACCGCCTCCGAGGATAAATTTTCTCGCGAAATACAATGCTTAGCTTTAACCATTCAAAACAACATTTAAAAAGTGACAACAAATGTTATTTTGTGTACAAAAGTACCTACATCTAAAAAAAATGCACATGAAGCAAATAGTACATAGTTATAACGTATGCAATTTTTTTTGGGAACTATTCTTGAATCTCTAAGAATTACATTGTGTTTCAGAAACACCTGATGTCTATCCGTTCTTGGGTACTACTATCTGCATTTTGTCTTAAGGCCGGCAAATGTTGATAAATCGAAAATAATACAAACGTGTACATGCGCCATTGCCTCTCTATATCCGGAGGACACACGGCGCATGCCCAGTGAGCAATTGCGTCTCACCCAATGTGAGCACAGTTAGCGGTTTGGTGGCTCATTTGTTTAAGGCGCGTGACTGGGGAACAGGGAACTGGGGAACGATTCGAAATCCGGCCTTGAAAAACGACCTTTACCTTTGGCAAAGCTTCGCTTTGTCAGAGGTGAAGGACACTAGGACGCTCCGTGGTTCGGATTCCATTTTAAACAGTAGGTCCCCTATACCCGGCGGGATTACCAGATTAGGTTAGGGTTGCCACGACAGAGGCGCATGCGCGGTAGATAGAAACACTATCAACCGGTGGTCGAACTAACCTTCGGGGTCTCCCGGTTAACAGTGCCATACGCCATACTAGTATTATAAATGCAAAAGTAACTATGTCTGTTTTTTACATTTCTTGGGATTAACGGCTACTCCAATCGTGATGAAATTTGTCAAGGAGATGCTATTTAACATTAGGGTGGACATGGGATACCGTATTCTGTATAGATAAGAACATATTTTCATTAAATTATGAAAACTATGAACTGTGAAAGACAAACGTATAATATCTAAATGTCTTTGCAAAGCGTTACATTGGAGAGCAATGGCAGCGTAATACAGTGGTAACGTGCTTGTTTCCTAAGCAGTGTTGCATCGGGTTCAACCCAAATATTTTTATGAATTGTTTTTCATAGTTTGGGCCAAGCTTAGGATTTTGTAGTAAGGATACCATGTTCTGACAAATCTTTGGCGATAGAATAGTGCCCTAAGCGTTTAATTTATTCAGGGTATACTGGTTCCACAGGCAGTTTTTGTGTGATCTAAACTAATAATATTATATACGTGAAAGTAAGTCTCCGTCTTTTTTTTTATTTTACGTTTTGACGACTATATGTTTACACCGATATATCGAAATACTTTGTACCATTAGCAACGAAATAGGATACTTTTTTCCAATATGAATAAATGAGACAGGTGCGACGGTGGAATGGTATATCGATAGCGTTCCCGTGAAATTATGCTGACATATCTTAGGTAACTTTCAGCATTGTGTATCCAGTTCCAGCAATAAAATTCTAAATCCACGCATACGAATTCGAGGGTAACAGCTAGTATATATATATATATGTGTGAGTTGTACTGAAGAAGGGTTATAGGCTCGAAAATTTTACTCTATGTGTTTGCGTGTTTTTTTGGTGCCTCGACGCCGCAGGAATCCTCTTCTATGGTAAGCGGTTGTTTTTCTCCTATCCATATATATATTAGCATAGGGGTGCGTGTGTAAAAAAAAAAAAAAAAAAAAAAAAAAAAAAAAAAAAAAAAAAAAAAAAAAAAGATACGTATGGCTTATGCCATTTGGAGCTGGCGTTCTATAGGACACATCTTCTCACTGCGGCGATCCAGGTTCCCCTTCATCATGGTTTACCAATATCGCTGGCGGAGAATGCCTTCATTAACACACCATGGCGAAATTCCTTCGCAGTTCCTAGCTAACAATCATGAACACTCTGTTGACTAACTATCACAAAAGAGAAATGTCCGCGCTGGGTTTTCAGGAAGCTCTCCAAGAGATACGGCCGCGGGTGTGGTGTTTGAAGAGCGGAGTGGCACCAAGATCCCCGGGGTATCTGGTGAAGGTTAATGTAGGGAAAGCCGGACATTACACGTGTCGAAGACATGTGATGCTTTCACCTCTCCACATATGTACGCAGTAGTTCCCTAGTAGCACTGTCTTTAGGTGTGATGGAGTGGGGGATTAAAACACGATACATTCCATACATCTATACCAGTGGCGTACCTAGGGTGGGGCAGGTAGGGTACGTGCCCTGGGCGCCATTGAAAGGGGGGCGCAAAATTCTCAATTATTAAACTTAAAAATCCAAATAAATAATTCATCTTATATATATATAAAAATAGACGTGTTTTTTCCTATATTTCACTATTCAGCCACCACTACCTAGCACAGATCACTGATGTTTGTGGGTGGAAGTAGCATGGAGTTTCCTGTCGTGCACAACGTTGGCCGAATGCCGAAAGCTGTGGGGATGTGGGAGATATAATGATTAAAGTTGGGCAGTGCAGGGCGTTTTCATATTTCGACCAAAAATTCGAATCTCCGTATACTTCTCTTTCCTGCCACAACTACATAACATAGAGCTTTGGTGTTTGTGTGTGGTAGTAGAATCGTCTTTCCTGTCGTGCACTATGGTTGTTAGATGTCGGTAGCTATGGGGGTGTGGGAGATATGGGGGTTGAAAGTGGTCGACCTGTGGCAATTTCACACTTCTGCCAAAGACAAAAGTGTCATGGTGTATCACTTTCAGCGAAAACTATAGATCACAGATAACTGGCGTTTGTGTGTAGTAATAGCAGAAAGTCACCTTTCGATCACAACAGCGGCCGATTTTCAGAAACTGTGGTACTGTGGTAGATATGGTGGTTGCAAGTGGCCGACCAAGGATATTTTCGTATTTCGACTGTTTCCGCATATGTCAATTTTCTGCCACAACTACATAGCATAGAGCATTGGTGTTTGTGTTTGGTAGTAGAATCATATCTCACGTAGTGCACTATGGTTCTTAGATGTCGGTAGCTATGGGGGTGTGGGAGATATGGGGGTTGAAATTGGTCGACCTGTGGCAATTTCTTACTTCTGCCAAAGACAAAAGTGTCATGGTGTATCACTTTTCAGCGAAAACTATAGATCACAGATAACTGGCGTTTGTGTGTAGTAGTAGCAGAAAGTCACCTTTCGATCACAACAGCGGCCGATTTTCAGAAACTGTGGTACTGTGGTAGATATGGTGGTTGCAAGTGGCCGACCAAGGATATTTTCGTATTTCGACCTGTTTCCGCATATGTCCACTTTTCTGCCACAACTACATAGCACAGAGCAGTGGTGTTTGTGTTTGGTAGTAGAATCATTTCTCATGTAGTGCACTATGGTTGTTAGATGTCGGTAGCTATGGGGGTGTGGGAGAAACGGGGGTTGAAAGTGGTCGACCTGTGGCAATTTCACACTTCTGCTAAAGACAAAAGTGTCATGGTGTATCACTTTCCAGCGAAAACTATAGATCACAGATAACTGGCGTTTGTGTGTAGTAGTAGCACAGAGCCACCTTTCGATCACCAACAGGGGCTGATTTTCAGAAACTGTAGTACTGTGGTAGATATGGTGGTTGCAAGTGGCCGACCAAGGATATTTTCGTATTTCGACTGTTTCCGCATATGTCACTTTTCTGCCACAACTACATAGCATAGAGCATTGGTGTTTGTGTTTGGCAGTAGAATCGTATCTCACGTAGTGCATTATGGTTCTTAGATGTCGGTAGCTATGGGGGTGTGGGAGATATGGGGGTTGAAAGTGGTCGACCTGTGGCAATTTCATACTTCTGCCAAAGACAAAAGTGTCATGGTGTATCACTTTTCAGCGAAAACTATAGATCACAGATAACTGGCGTTTGTGTGTAGTAGTAGCAGAAAGTCACCTTCGATCACAACAGCGGCAGATTTTCAGAAACTGTGGTACTGTGGTAGATATGGTGGTTGCAAGTGGCCGACCAAGGATATTTTCGTATTTCGACTGTTTCCGCAAATGTCACTTTTCTGCCACAACTACATAGCATAGAGCATTGGTGTTTGTGTTTGGTAGTAGAATCGTATCTCACGTAGTGCACTATGGTTCTTAGATGTCGGTAGCTATGGGGTGTGGAAGATATGGGGGTTGAAAGTGGTCGACCTGTGGCAATTTCTTACTTCTGCCAAAGACAAAAGTGTCATGGTGTATCACTTTTCAGCGAAAACTATAGATCACAGATAACTGGCGTTTGTGTGTAGTAGTAGCAGAAAGTCACCTTTCGATCACAACAGCGGCCGATTTTCAGAAACTGTGGTACTGTGGTAGATATGGTGGTTGCAAGTGGCCGACCAAGGATATTTTCGTATTTCGACTGTTTCCGCATATGTCACTTTTCTGCCACAACTACATAGCACAGAGCATTGGTGTTTGTGTTTGGTAGTAGAATCATTTCTCATGTAGTGCACTATGGTTGTTAGATGTCGGTAGCTATGGGGGTGTGGGAGAAACGGGGGTTGAAAGTGGTCGACCTGTGGCAATTTCATACTTCTGCTAAAGACAAAAGTGTCATGGTGTATCACTTTTCAGCGAAAACTATAGATCACAGATAACTGGCGTTTGTGTGTAGTATTAGCACAGAGTCACCTTTCGATCACAACAGCGGCTGATTTTCAGAAACTGTGGTACTGTGGTAGTTATGGTGGTTGTAAGTGGCCGACCAAGGATATTTTCGTATTTCGACTGTTTCCGCATATGTCACTTTTCTGCCACAACTACATAGCATAGAGCATTGGTGTTTGTGTTTGGTAGTAGAATAGTATCTCATGTAGTGCACTATGGTTCTTAGATGTCGGTAGCTATAGGGGTGTGGGAGATATGTGGGTTGAAAGTGATCAACCTGTGGTAATTTCATACTTCTGCCAAAGACAAAAGTGTAATGGTGTATCACTTTTCAGCGAAAACTATAAATCACAGATAACTGGCGTTTGTGTGTAGTAGTAGCAGAAAGTCACCTTTCGATCACAACAGCAGCCGATTTTCAGAAACTGTGGTACTGTGGTAGATATGGTGGTTGTAAGTGGCCGACCAAGTATATTTTCGTATTTCGACTGTTTCCGCATATTCACTTTTCTACCACAACTAGATAGCATAGAGCATTGGTATTTGTGTTTGGTAGTAGAATCGTATCTCATGTAGTGCACTATGGTTGTTAGATGTCGGTAGCTATGGGGGTGTGGGAGATATGGGGGTTGAAAGTGGCGACCTGTGGCAATTTCATATTTCTGCTAAAGACAAAAGTGTCATGGTGTATCACTTTTCAGCGAAAACTATAGATCACAGATAACTGGCGTTTGTGTGTAGTAGTAGCAACAGAGTCACCTTTGGATCACAACAGCGGCTGATTTTCAGAACTGGTGGTACTGTGGTAGATATGGTGGTTGTAAGTGGCCGACCAAAGTATATTTTCGTATTTCGACTGGTTTCCGCATATGTCACTTTTCTGCCACAACTAGATAGCATAGAGCATTGGTAGTTTGTGTTTTGGTAGTAGAATCGTATCTCATGTAGTGCACTATGGTTGTTAGATTGTCGGTAGCTATGGGGGTGTGGGAGATATGGGGGTTGAAAGTGATCGAACCTGTGGCAATTTCATACTTCTGCCTAAAGACTAAAAGTGTCATGGTGTATCACTTTTCAGCGAAAACTATAGAATCACAGATAACTGGCGTTTGTGTGTAGTAGTAGCAGAAGTCACCTTTCGATCACAACAGCGGCCGATTTTTCAGAAACTGTTGTACTGTGGTAGATATGGTGGTTGTAAGTGGCGACCAAGTATATTTCGTATTTCGACCTGTTTCCGCATATGTCACTTTTTCTGCCACAACTAGATAGCATAGAGCATTGGTATTTGTGTTTGGTAGTAGAATCGTATCTCATGTAGTGCACTATGGTTGTTAGATGTCGGTAGCTATGGGGGTGTGGGAGATATGGGGGTTGAAAGTGGTCGACCTGTGGCAATTTCACACTTCTGCTAAAGACAAAAGTGTCATGGTGTATCACTTTTCAGCGAAAACTATAGATCACAGATAACTGGCGTTTGTGTGTAGTAGTAGCAGAAAGTCACCTTTCGATCACAACAGCGGCCGATTTTTAGAAACTGTGGAACTGTGATAGATATGGTGGTTGTATGTGGCCGACCAAGGATATTTTCGTATTTCGACTGTTTCCGCATATGTCACTTTTCTGCCAGCAACTACATAGCATAGAGCATTGATGTTTGTGTTTGGTAGTAGAATCGTATCTCAATGTAGTGCACTATGGTTGTTAGATGTCGGTAGCTATGGGGGTGTGGGAAATATGGGGGTTGAAAGTGGTCGACCTGTGGCAATTTCATACTTCTGCCAAAGACAAAAGTGTCATGGTGTATCACTTTTCAGCGAAAACTATAGATCACAGATAACTGGCGTTTGTGTGTAGTAGTAGCAGAAAGTCACCTTTCGATCACAACAGCGGCCCGATTTCAGAAACTGTGGTACTGTGGTAGATATGGTGGTTGCAAGTGGCCGACCAAGGATATTTTCGTAATTCGACTGTTTCCGCATATGTCACTTTTCTGCCATAACTACATAGCATAGAGCATTGGTGTTTGTGTTTGGTAGTAGAATCGTATCTCATGTAGTGCACTATGGTTGTTAGATGTCGGTAGCTATGGGGGTGTGGGAGATATGGGGGTTGAAAGTGATCACTGTGGCAATTTCATACTTCTGCCAAAGACAAAAGTGTCATGGTGTATCACTTTTCAGCGAAAACTATAGATCACAGATAACTGGCGTTTGTGTGTAGTAGTAGCAGAGTCACCTTTCGATCACAACAGCGGCCGATTTTCAGAAACTGTGGTACTGTGGTAGATATGGTGGTTGTAAGTGGCCGACCAAGGATATTTTCGTATTTCGACTGTTTCCGCATATGTCACTTTTCTGCCACAACTACATAGCATAGAACATTGGTGTTTGTGTTTGGTAGTAGAATCGTATCTCATGTAGTGCACTATGGTTGTTAGATGTCGGTAGCTATGGGGGTGTGGGATATGGGGGTTGAAAGTGGTCGACCTGTGGCAATTTCATACTTCTGCCAAAGACAAAAGTGTCATGGTGTATCACTTTTCAGCGAAAACTATAGATCACAGATAACTGGCGTTTGTGTGTAGTAGTAGCACAGAGTCACCTTTCGATCACAACAGCGGCCGAATTTCAGAAACTTTGGTACTGTGTTAGATATGGTGGTTGTAAGTGGCCGACCAAGGATATTTTCGTATTTCGACGAAAGGCATGTGTCTCTGCAGATTTATCGTTTCTGCCACGACTACATAGCATAGAGCATTGGTGTTTATGTGGTGGTAGAATCGTGTCTGTTGTCGTGCACTATGGTTGTTAGATGTCTGTAGCTATGGGGGTGTGGAAGACATGGGGGATGAAAATGGTCGACCTGCGGCAATTTCATATTTCAGCCAAAGACGCATGTGTCTCGGTGTATCACTTTTGAGTGAAAACTATCACCGGCGTTTTTGTGTGGTAGTAACACAGAGTCACCCATCGATCTCAACGTTGGCCGAAATTCGGTAACTGTGGGAGCGTGTGAGATATGGTGTTTGAAATTGGTCGATCATGAATATTTTCGTATTTCATCCAAAGACTTGTGTGTATCCGTAAATTTTACTTTGCTGCCGGAACTATATAGCGCAGAAGACTGGTATTTGTGTGTGGTAATAGTATCGAGTCTCCCATTGTGCACTATGGTGGTTAGATGTCTACAGCTGTCAATATGAATACTTTACAATCACGAACGAATTTGTGGGTACCAACTATTATATTATAATTGTGGAAGTAAGTTTCTGTCTTTTTGTTACGTTTTGACGACTAAATGGCTATATCAATATTGATGGAATTTAACAATGAAATAGTGTAGGACGGACACAGGACATTTTTTCGGTATGAATAACAGTTTTAGTCACGAAATTTTAAGAACTTATCGAATGATGAAAGACAGACAGATTCGTGTGTTAGTCTGTAATGTTACGTTGGTTGCTCAGTCGCGCAGTCTGTTAGTGTTTGATTTGTTAATAAATTTCGATAAGAAACAAAACTTATTATTTAGTATAGAAGTCAATTTGCTCTGCACTGTACTATTCATTTGTGTCTGTATAAAAGTTTCTGGCACCAATTTGTCTTCCTTTTTGACATGCCTTGCGGACGTAAACCTGGCCTAAGGTGCAGGTCTAGAAGACAATGTGCTGCTATTAGATTATAAGATTCAGATGCTCATGTTGAATAAAGAAGAAAAAACCAAGCTGAAATAAAGCTGCCATCAGTTAACCCCCCCCCCCCCCCACACACACACACACACATCCCCGCACCTTCGCTTACTTTTCTGTTTTTAAATATGTTGTAAATTGATTCTCTTCATGAGACAGATTAGACGATAGGATGATATAATGATGGCTTTCCATCATATTATGTCGACTCGGTGTTGTTTGGGACAAATCTTACTAACAGTTTTCTATATCCAATTCTGGCAATGAAACTCCAAGTCCACGCGTACGAAGTCGCGGGTAACAGCTAGTATTCAAATAATCCCACGATACCAGCGCGGGCTGATGAGCTTTCGCGAACGAGCGAGAAGGAATGAGTAAACAGCGAATCGCAACACGATTGAAAGGTATATTGCGTGCTCTGTCCAAATTGAATGGACCAATAGTAGCGGCCCGCATTGGCAAATTTTGTTCTAAGGTTATGAGACAATCGATACTTTCTCCATTGCTTATTGCTGATGAGATGATTGGCGTGGCTCAGTGGTGTATTTTATTTGCCTTGTATGCGTCGTGAGCGAGCATGAAGCTACTTTATTTCGCAATAAATCCAACACAATTTGAACGATTGTTTTTCAAAGAAAAAACAGAGAGGGGCTGAGGGACAGAGAAAAAGAAATTGCAGGAGGAAGTAGCACAAAAATCCAGTAAGCACTTCTTCTTGAAAAGTCCACTACAGGAAGTTCAACATGTCCTAAGGAATTGCGTATATCGAGATGTACAATGAAATACAAAGTACCCAACACTATTCATCACAAGACGAGGAGATATAATTTAGATAATGCTGAGTGTGACGAGATTAAGAGCAGAGAAGCTACGAGTTCTAAGACTTCTGAGAATTTGTAAAAACATTGGTATTTTAGTAGGAAAAAAAGTTGGTGGAGGTTATATGGTGGACGATGTAGAAAACCGAATTACTGCCAGACCAGAAGTAATTAATATTGGACTTTTTGGTAAGACAACTATGAAATCAGTTCTGTCGGATAATTTTGAAACAGAAATATGTAAAATGGGTTCAAATATTTCTAACTACTTGACGGTCCTATCCAACCTGCAAATAACCGTTGTATGAGCAAAAACTGGTTTACACTGGAAAGCATCTGAACGGCTCACTGCCCATGAAAATGCTAAGAAATCATCGTGAGTGCTTCACCCAGTGGAGAAAAGGGAAAGAAATTTTGCAGCAACTGAAGTATTATTGACGCTGAATTTCAAACCCAGATCAAAACAGAAAAAAAACGAAAGTGGCGTAATGTATTAAAGAAAATCTTCCACTGCATCAAATTTCTTGCACTGAAAATCTTGCATTACGAGGTCACAGAGTCACTTAGTACATGCGACGGATCCGAATCCAATAAATTGATAATTTCCTTGGTTTAATAAAGCTTCTGACATAATTAGACCCCATCATGCTCAGGTTAAAAATCCTGGCACCACATCTTATTTTCACCTCGTTTTAAAAATGATTTTCATTCACTGTTCGCCAAAGTTTATTGTCAACATTCAAAAATCAAAATACTATGGTACCTTGTTCGACTCTACTCCTGACCATGCACATGAGCAGCAGATGCCCTGAAGTAATATACGTAGAAGTTGATTTTGAGAGGAAAGTCCTTTCTCGTTTTCATTCCGATGAGTCAAAAGGAAGCTGGAAGTTTGGTTGATGAAATGTTTAAACAGTTAGAGAAAGGCGGTATGGATATACAGGATTGTCGTTCACAATGTTATTATACTGCTATGATGGCTGGATACAGAACTGGTGTCACGAAAGAATAAGCGAAAATGATAATCTGCCGATCTTTATGAATTGTGATAATCATTATTCAATTTGTTGGTGTCACGCAGCCAAGCATGATACTATAATGGTCACATTCTTGGAACTATTTATGTATTCTTTTCTAGTTCCTACGCGTTGAGAAAAACTGAAGAACAACCGTGCCTGTGGTTTGTAAAATCAGAGTCTGAAACAGATGGAGTGCAATGGTTGAAGCAGTTAACAAATATTTTTAGATATGCTGAAAGTTCTCCAAGACATTACAGACGATGTCCAATCAAACTAGTGAAACAAGAAGTGCTACAAGACTCTATATAATCGCATGTTGTCCGACTCGTTCTATTGACCGTCTTTAAAGCGGCTCAAGGATCCTAGCATGAATTTTCATGATATAAAACCCACAGACACCATTTTACCAATAAAAGAGAGAGGTTGGTTAATGATGCACTCGAGAAAGTTTCAATCTTTTCCGGATTTGGATGTAGTGATAAAGATGTCAAAGGCGAACAGAATGCGAAGGACCCTCGGTTGAGTGCTGAGAAAGAAATGGAACGAGTTTTTTTTTTTTATTATTATTATTTTATGGCACTTGGTTACAAGACCATACAGCCGCACAAAGTTACATAATTATTACATTGTACTACTAAAGATTATGAGTTTCTTATAACCCATCTTCAAAACAATTTATAATTATACATCTAGAGATCATATTTTTTAAAACACTTGAAGTTATTACAAAATAGTATATTATAGACAAAAAAAAAAAAAAAAAAAAAAAAAAAAC
>JARYHS010002888.1:0-20087 GCA_031002005.1 Vandiemenella viatica
GGATTTGATCCTTACAGGACAAAAGTACGAGCTATTTATTTCCCTTAATATTTTATCAAAATCGATAATTGAAGTGCAATTTTAAGGATTAAAGTCTCCACTTAGTCAACAAAATGATTAAGAACAAAAATTTTCGGAATTTGAACCTTGAAGGACAAAATTAATAACTATGAAAGTCGGGCGTCTAAGACTTTCTCCCCGAAGGTTAATTTTTTTTCCTAGTTAACACACAGCCCATCTTTGTATACCAATTCCGAGAGTGTTGTTAAAATTTCGGATGCTGTAGCTTAAGAACTATTTTTAACTTAAGAACGGACGCCCTCATAGTAACTAATATGTTTATAAAATTTGTTTGTCTCTGTGCAATTAATTATAAAAAAAATATATATATAATTTCATTTAAAACTTAAAGTAATTGCTAGTGCGTTAATAAGCAAATTGATAATGTAGTTTATTTGTCCTGACATGTACCGATTGTCGAATAAATTCCTTGCCGTATTCACGACTGAGTTATGAATCGCTGGATTACGAAAGTATACCCCGTTCGTTGCGCGTAGTGAAGACGGCTGCGTTTTCATTTGCAACTCGTTGTAATCACTTGAAAGTGTAGTCACTTTCTGTCCGCAGCAATACTGGACACTTATTATACATCTATCTGTGCATTCAAAATATTTTATCAGTGTTCTTTGGAAAATCTGGGAACAGTGCTGAGTTGAAACACCATTAGTTTCAATGTTTTAGTAAAACTAAAGTCGAATGTGCTCATCTGTTTTTTATTTATATTCAACTGGTATTGCCACGTAATCAAAACATTTTCATGGATCAAGAGGAATACTTTGTAGAAACGACGATTTAACCTGAAGCCATAGGACAAATGAGACGTCACAAAAAGTCAGAACCTTGTTATATGTTCTTCTACCTGGCAGATTTTGTTCCAGAATTATCGTGACGCATAATTACAATCGTCATTCCTCCCCATTCGGAAGTTTCCAACAACAGAATTACCTTAATTTTATCAAAATGGAACCAATCGCCAGCATAAGGTAATGAGTCGTTCATAATCTGAGATAAAAGGTGATTCACTTCAAGAGAATTACCTTAACACATTTTCCAGAATCATATTTTCTGTGAATTTAACTGATTACATTTTGACGTTTCGAGAAAATTTGTCTATGTTAGTCGAATTTTTCACTGGAGATCAATCCATGTTACAGAAGTAACTTTCACGACAACAACAAGTATCAATGTTGTAATTCTATAGCACCAGCAAATACAAATTATCTCTCAAGTTTGCTATTGATATCAAACGTTATGAAATCTACCTTAGAAATTTTTTGGTAATTGTAACAAATAGTACGAAAATTAAAACTCAAAAATGATTTTTACGATTAAAAATTATCAGATAACAATTGCTAAAATTTCGTTCGCGTGGACCATTGTGATTTAGGGTATAATCACTAGCAGTTATACTCTGACCATTTTAATTTAATTGCGGTAGAGCACAAACCCTGATGGTAATTTACCTACACACCCAATTTTCTCCCCCCTTGTGCCCACCCACTTATGTCCTGTATGGATTTTAATTCTTTCAGCGTTTTTGGTAAAGTATTCATCAACTCCCTTGGTAATTTTTTCAATCAATTACTCCTTTTCCTACGAAAGAAAATTTTCCCACACCACTATGCTAGAAATCAAGTGCCAGCCTGTGGTCATGGTCATCTTTTCTGTTCCGTGCACCTCTTCTAATTCTTCCACAAATATCTTACCACGCCTCATCGCCAATATGCGCTTTGTACTCTTCCAGCAATACCTTCACCCTCCTCCTGTCTTCCCTATGAATCTCATTCCGGCTCCTTCATGATATGAGTTAGTGATCGCGTTCTGCAGCAATTTTCAAAGACAAACTTAGCAGCCCTTCAAAGAACCATTCGTTATCTAGAACTACATTAATCTAATTTAATTGCGATGGAGAGTATTTTATATACATGAATTGAATAACATAGACGTTTTTAGAAGATTATCTGTTTACACTCCAGTCAATTAACCGATCCATGGCTGGGGATGTTTTCTGAAACTTTACCACCTGGCTGTGAAAAGGAATGGTTGATATTGAAGTTTCTTAATAGGTTGAGATCAGTAATGGACAGATGCAAAGTCAACCTAGTTAGATGGGGCTATGCGGAGATCAGTGATATCAAGTGCGACTGCGGAGAAGACCAGACTGTTCAGCACATGCTCCAGTGTCGACTTTGTCCAGCCTCCTGATAAGTCAACCTAGTTAGATGCGGAGATCAGTGATATCAAGTGCGACTGCGGAGAAGACCAGACTGTTCAGCACATGCTCCAGTGTCGACTTTGTCCAGCCTCCTGATAAGTCAACCTAGTTAGATGCGGAGATCAGTGATATCAAGTGCGACTGCGGAGAAGACCAGACTGTTCAGCACATGCTCCAGTGTCGACTTTGTCCAGCCTCCTGATAAGTCAACCTAGTTAGATGCGGAGATCAGTGATATCAAGTGCGACTGCGGAGAAGACCAGACTGTTCAGCACATGCTCCAGTGTCGACTTTGTCCAGCCTCCTGATAAGATGATGACTTATGTGAGGCATCGGAAAATGCGCTGGAAACGGCCAAATTTTGGTCTAGTACAATTTGATGTTTGTAATTGGGTAACAATATATGTTTCTGACACGAAATAAAATAAATAACACATCGTGATAAAACATGAATCAAGTTTCAGAAAAATTGTTAGCTTGGAACAAATTACCTTATTTTTACACCCACAATTCTAAAATCATTTTCTTCAGTTTACGAGAAATACACCACTGTTCCGGTCAGTCAGTACGTTATCCCGCATACAGCGATTAGAACTTGTCGCACAATGTGGATTCCTATATGAGTTGGTGTCACGGTGGCGCCATTTCGTTAACGACGGTTTAGGTTCTCGTACCACAGATGCGTTTGTTTTATCTAGAACGGCATCCCGTGGAGTTAAGTAATCTGTTTCAGTTGCACGTGATCAGTGCATGTGTGTGCACCGGTGCGAACATTTACTCGTTTTATCTGTAGCACTGCGCCATTCGTTTTTCGCTCTAGTGTGGCTGTAGCGATGAACGACCGCGTTGGTTTGTCACAGCGTATCAGCAATTGCGATACATATCGCCAGAGTCAGTGAAGTATGCGTTTTATTTTAGGCCAATGAATACAGAGCTGTTGAAATCATTGTAACAGCCCTCACTCCAAGTCATTTTATAAAATTTTATTTTGGAGAGTATTTATAGCAAGGCGGGAGTTGATTAATTGTGAATTTGTGTATGTTCGTCGTGTAAATTAACATAGTTTTATAGAGAGGAACTGTGTAAATGATATGTAACACAATCAAGGATAGTGTTATGTATGAGACATTAATTAAAAGTTTGTAATTGTGTTGATTTGAGCCAAGATGTTTGGAGCAAAATTTTCAACTGTTTGGATTGGTTCATGTTGATATTTTTGTGTGTAAATACCTGTAAATATCTTTAATTTCAGTTTCCGGGTATTTTAATAATTCAGAACTATTTTTAATTGTTTTAATGTGGTTTTGACTGTCGGCCACATTTGAACGTCCGAGAAACATTGTATTAAGGTTCTTCGGTGGTTTAATTACTGATTAATTAATTAAAAAGTCCACCAAACAGGTTATGTTTGAAGAGTTGTTTTATTTTGATCCAAACAAGTCAGCGATATTCACAAGCATAGATACAATACAGATATGCACTTCTGAATAATCGCAAAGATAATCTCTGTGAACTCAACTGAATGATTGAAACTCTCTGTAACACTGAATACTGTCAACTAAACTGACTTACTAACTGAAACTAACTGCTCTTTCCAGGCGATCTGTTTATATAGTCTCTATCGAAATTACGAGAATTCTTCAAAGCCATCCGCCCGATATTTCTCGATCATTAACAATCAAACAATCAAACACATTAAAAACAATCGAAATTAATACAAAATTACAAATACTTCATACAGTACAATGCTATTCAAAATTCAGGTATTAGGGCTGTTACAATTGGTAGCCTTCTTTGATATACTGTGGATGTTTCTCTAGTAACTATTTAAGCGAGGAGCAGGGCGAGTAGTGAGTTACCGTTTAGTTACAGTTTCAAGTATTTATTCGCCGACAAAAAGTACTTATGCTTTAGTATCTATGGACGAATCTGGGACCTTATCCGTATGAAATGTTATTTTTAAGCTTTAAACGAAATAAAAGTGAGGTGAAAAGTGATTCGTCGGTGTTATCATTTCATAGAACTATTGAATCCATTCATAGCAGTAGTTATTAACCTTTGGTGTTAGATGAAATCATCTGGCGACTAACGACAGTAACCTGTGAATTGGTGGACGAAGAAATTAAAGTTAATCATTCTCAATTGACGACAGAAGAGCTGACTACAATTACCAAGTGGCGTGACAACATACTCACTGCATTTCATCCAAATTTATGTAGCTTGTTATTGTATTTGTCAGGAGGAGGTGACATCAGTTAACAGATGGGGTGATGGAAATCAAAAGGCAGGAAACTGATGCCGAGGAGTGCTGTTAAATTAATCTAAGCCCAATTTCTGTCAAACCTACCAATTATCCTGAAAATTAACGAATATTCGCCGATACTACAAATATGTCTAGCAACAGCTGAAATTTCAGCGGGTATTCTTCCGCTCTTAGAATAATAAGCAGAGGCTTTGATTGAAGAAGGAGGACATCAAGGCAACTCAAGTTTGACCATGTAACAAATTTGATACTTGTAGGGAAGGAACCGCTGACGAGGATGTGAGATTTTTTTAAAGGTTGAGAGGTATCAAACAAATTTATGGATTCAGTACTGTAGTAATGACAACGATATTTGAGAAGATCACGGAAAAGGACGGAGAGGATCATGTTTGTTCTCGATGCAAATGGCCTTCTGGAAAGCGTCAAACAAATCGTTTTAGTTACCACCGGGTGATCGGCTTCCAGCAAGATTCCATTGGTGGGTCATGTCATTATCAAAGAATTTTGCCACTTGCGATCCTAAACTCCGTATGAGCAACTTACATAGTGGGATACGATCCTTGCAAACTCTCAACAGATATATTAGTTCTCTTTCATTTAAAGTATCTCTTCTGGTCAGCTCGTTAGGGGCGCAGTAATTGTGTCTGGTTCTGGTTCCAGTTAATGTGGCGGAAGAAATTTATACTTCTGATATCTTCCTCGCTGTCCAATATTTATTTTAAAGCTGTACTATTATGTGGGGGTATCGCCTTTTATGTGAGCCCAAACAGATATTCAGAGGAACAGATGTGAACGTTTTGCAAGTCGGACATCTCTTGAGGGTTTAGGACGTCGCAGTGCGGCGGAAACCAGGAGCCGATGTCTGAGGCGACGTGGAGGACAAGGGACGCAGATAACGTTATCGCACTGCTGTCAGAAGCCGGCTGCCGTATCGACCACGGCAGATGTGGGCCGAACCAGAATACAGCCAAAGGAAACGGGTTTATTTTGAATACAGTGCGATCGGTGGATCAGTCCAATATCTCAGCTTGCATGTTCAGCGTGCATGGACAAAGGATAAAAATTGTGTTACGAAATCTTAAAGGCCTTTTCTTATATTTTTAACGACATTGTGTGCCAATACCTCTCCGCCGGAATAAATGTTACATTTTTTTTAACCACCGATACTTATCATAAATCTAATCCTGAAAGTCTAACTTAACATAAAGATTATTATTATGTATAGAGGTACCTATAACTCAGTTGTGTTTCATCTTTTTAGGAATATACTAAAAATTTTTTTAAAAAAAGTTATAACAGTACAATTTCTTTATACAAGTTTTCAATAAGATACGTCTTCTATGCATAAGTATTTTTGCCACTTTACTATTATTATTGGGGTATTCGAGGTTGGATTAGATTTTTATATGGTTGTCCAGTACAAATTTCACTACGAGATTCTCGTAGATACTCCATGGCTAAGAAATTTGGGACATTACTATGTACGCTGGATAAATGTTAAATTTTGACAGAGTCACACTGAATATTAATATTCCAAATAATACATTTATTTAAGGGGATAGATACAGTTATCAGGCTTCAAAAAATGAAATTTTCTTTAAATTCACAAAAATAGTTTTTAGTCTTGACTTTATGTTAGTGAAAAAATTATTTCAATATATTTTACAGTGTGGGAATTATG
Organism: Vandiemenella viatica; assembly: GCA_031002005.1. Classification (NCBI taxonomy): domain Eukaryota; kingdom Metazoa; phylum Arthropoda; class Insecta; order Orthoptera; family Morabidae; genus Vandiemenella; species Vandiemenella viatica. The sequence continues at coordinate 6,220 of JARYHS010002888.1, forward strand.
CTTGATTAAGCAAAGCCCTGCACGATTGACAGCTATTTAAATCTTACTGCACTTGAAGGTAGCATGTTTAATCTTAAATATCTCAAAACAGCAATTCATCAAATGATTTTAAAGATAACTCTTTTCCACGTGCATAGATCTTTTTCAAATTTGCAAGATATGTTCTACATATTAATTAATACAGTCTCTACCATTATTGTTTATGCAGCTTTTCAAAAATTGAAAATATGCATTTATGTTCAAACAAAAATAGAAGTAAGAATTTTAATTACTTGAAAAAAAATTAACAACAAACCTATGGGAGACGTCAACTTATCCCATGATATTAATGTGCCAACAAAATTCGCCTGTCTCCCATACATACAGGGTATCACAGACCGGATTGGGAAATTGTTAAAGCGGGTGGAGGTGCGAATAGTATATAAGGCTAACTGCAAACTTGGTCAGTCACTGACAAAGGTAAAAGACAAATTACACCCACACCAGCTTATGGGTGTTTACGAAATCCCCTGCAGTTGTGGCAGTGTTTATATCGGCGAGACAGGTCGCACTGTGGCGGAGAGACTAAAAGAACATATCCGCCACTACAAATATAACAACAGTGACAAATCCGCCGTAGTCCGCCATGCTATTAATACCGGGCATGAGTAAAATTTCAAGAAACGAGGCTACTGTGGAGAGAAGACCAGTGGTGGCCCCGACGGGTGAAAGAGGCAGCAGAAATTTTAAAAAACACCAACAACATCAACGAAGATAGCGGCCTCTTGCTCTGCGATGCTTGGCGCTCGTTACTATGCCAACATAAACAGTATCTCTGAAGAAGGCTGGAGGATAGCAGCCGAAAGCTTAGGTAATGAAATAAACAACGCGGCAAAACCCGAAAGTAAATTAATCATGGATGAACATCAGTTTTTTCCGCATGTTGGTTGCAGGTCCTCCGGTGTTCTACATTGCACAGAGCAGCGAAACGTTCGGAGGTAACTATGAGGGTGCTAGATAGGTTAGCAGACCATGGTGCGACAGATGTCTATAATTCACTTCGCCTCATTTCAGAGTTCTGTTTCCAAAATAGGGGACACATTCCACAGGAGCACCTAGCAATGCACCGAGAGTGATGGGTGAACGGTTAATGCTCTGGCCTCGCATTCGGGAGGACGTAGGTTCGAATCGCCGTCCGTCGCTCCAGATTTGGGTTTTCCATGGTTTATCCAAATCACACCAGGTAGGTAAATGTGAGGAGGTTCCTTCAAGAGGCCATGGCTGAATTCATTCCCGTTCCTGACACCAATTCCTTTCCGGCAAGGCGTATAGCCAGAAGGGAAAACACTGAAATTCTGTCACAGAGTGTAGCGTGTAAACATGATGAATAATAACAGATACTAACTCCACACTTAAACCATTCAATAATCTAAATTTAAAAAATAAATAAATAGAGTAGGTGTACTGTAAAAAGTAATTCATCTTTGTGAAGCATCAGAGAAATGTGATGAGAATTATTAATAGAATAACAGCTCAATAGCCGACTGTGTAAGTAACAATACACGGCTGAACACTATTTATTATACCGTGAATAACACAAAACGTGGGAAGTACTCGTAATGTTTTTTTTTTTTTTTTAAGTTATATCTGCAGTTTATCACGATATCCGTGGAGCAAATTCAAACGTGTATACTCTTGTTACATAATTACTTTTATGAGAAAGGGCAACCTAGCAGATTTTTGAAAATATCGAAACTGAATTTTATGACTAGCCAACGAAATACAGAAACATGAGGACAACAAGGTTTTTGTTAGTCAAAAACTAACTTGGGAGATCATAGCATGTCGATGTGCATAAGAAAGAAAATATTCCAGAATAATCGGCGTGGTAGCATCTAGTTGCTGTTTAAAAAAAAAAAAATTACCGAATTAGGGATTCACTTTCTGGGATATAACAAGTTGCTGACTTCAAATATCACATCCGCTACAAAAGTAGTAAAGGTCTACAAGGAATCTTCAAACAAGTTTTTGCAGCAATTAACTCATAATGCTGATATAAATTGCTAACAGAGAGAAGAGACGCAATTTATAAAGTTAAGGACCAAGAAAAACACAAAATGATTTGAAGTACGGTTTATAAATTACATGGTAATTTTTATGAAGCCAGAGCAGTTTCGATTCCGTAAGTAACGCAGAAGATGGAGAAACGTAATGTCATTATTTTACATACAGAAAGTATTAGGGTGATATATTGCCTCAGTATCTCGCAAATATTCAACACCACAAAATAAACAGGCAGGCGAGTTGCGTAATGTAGAGTGATTGGATTTAAAAGGGACAACTGTAAGAAGACAGCCAAATATGCAAGTGGTGAGGGGATGTAGGTTGAGAGGGAGGGAACGAACTAAGCAGATATGGCAGAGTACTGCTGGGGTAACAATTGTGTGTCACCTCCCCCTCAAGAATAGCAACAGTCATCAGTGAGTAACTCTGACTGTAAGCCTATAGTTCTAGTTTATGCTTGTCTCTTTCTATAAATATACGTGTGGTATAACATATGGGGAAAAAATCTTGCACTTCATTTAAGTAATTAGCGGGAAATAACAATGAGACTATGAATTCTGATGAAAAGTCTGGCGAATTACTGTCCGTTTGGGTATATTTTGTATTTTATGGGCTTTCCCAAATATTCCAGGTGAATGATTCATTAAAAAAAAAATTCACTTGACCATGATTTATTACATACATAGTAGTATCATTTAACGATAAATAAATTACCGGAATATCCCAAGAATGTTGTGATTGTTCGTAAATAAATAATAGGAGAGGAAGCTTTGCAAGCTAATTTAGTAGGTACTAGAAAATATTGTCGGAGGGATTTAAACTTGTATTTAAGAGGCTAATACCCGTCCAATCTACTCTGTTGGTTGCGGCACCGGGAGGATGTCATGGCAGAATTAGTTAGTTCGAGTCCAGATGATAAAAAAAATTTCATCATCAGGACTTGGCAGGCAATGTAGGCAGGTGCAAAGTTCCTAATAACCAGAATGTGCGCAATAGTCAATCTGCTTTATCAATATTTTCCATTAGTCCTACATCGTATGTTATTCGCACAATGCTGCACTATTACATACGTGAATCCACAAAAGTTTAATAATTTTTTTTACTGGCTGTATTTCATTAATATTCGTTCAATATGATGCGAACAACATATATGTTTCCTTTTATGCAATAGTAACATTATACGTAAGTGAAAGTATCGGTTCGAAATATCTGAAAAATATTGCAATAGTTATTCAATAATGAAACAGGATACTAAAAGCGAATATACTTACAGAAACTTTACGACATTAATACCGTAAAGGATTTTCGTAATGCTTTTACAATATGTTGATACTAAAAATTCATGTTCTTTTGTTCTGATTATGTCCTCATTAACAAAGATACGTTTTTCATATGAAAAACAGGATACAACTTACAATTTACACGCATCTCTGCTTTTAAATTCTCAGTAATTACCATTAATCAGATTTCATAGCAAAAGAGTGACTGCATTCAGGGTTGTTAACTAATCTTTTTATAAATCACCTAAGTCATTTTCAAGTAGTTTTACAATCATAATCAACAGTAGTTATAAAAAAATGACAAATTATCTCATTTAGCATCCAGATTCATCGTAATAGCTCATTAACGTAATATCATACCACGTGACATTAGAGAGACGTGTAGAAGCATACAGAGAGAAAACTGACACATCGTTTGGGTAGGGGTGACTTTTTTCACATCGTCCGAATAAAGACACATTGCTTCACGGAATTACTAGAAAATCTCCAAGAACCATGGTCCAGCAATGAGAGCTCCTATTGTGCTTTGTAGGATTTGAATAGTTTCCGGCTAACAGTATCTTGACTTGTAGACGGAATGAATAATTCTGTCTTCTAGCCTTTGGATGGCTATTCTTGACATGTCTGGCTTACGTAGAAACAGACGGTTTTTCTAAGATCCTATACATCTTACTGTTCCCCTAAAGATTTCGTTTTTGTTTCCGCAAAGTTGACTTCTGACTTCTACCCTTGGTGAGAATTCAGATAAATGTCATACTTTCGCATCCCCTTTAAAAGAAAATATTTATGTAGGTTTTTAATTACTGTAAATATGCATTACCTCACTTTCGTCACAGCAAAATATGTTGCTTAATTAATTTACTATTAACTACTACATAAATTAGTGTTAATTATCATTATTAAATGTCGTAAATCACGTAGTTCATGCATTAGAGCGCCTAGCTGTGCCGTAGACGACCGAAGTTCGAGCCACTACGAGGTTGAGTATTTTCAGCGAAGCCTAAGACCTCCGGAACCCTTCTTCCCTTTTCCAGGCACAATCAACCTGCTGTCTAGTAAGTACCCTGGAGAAAATAAGCGGGAAAACTATTTTCCGAAGTGTGGCGTTAAACCCGTCACTTCCATCAGTATTGTCTAGGTCAGTTGGGAGTGCGAGTGAATTCCGCTTGGAAACAGCTGTAGAACTGAAAGAACAAGGCATGAAAAGAAATTATTATTATTATTCGCACTTTTTATTGCGTTCTTTTATTTGGTCGCACCAACTGTGTGGTCACACCGCTTGAGAGTGGATGTCCCATGAATTTCCGTCCTTTTACAGACCGTAGATACGCCTTCTTTATTCATCGCTGGAGCACAAAGGACTGCGGTCGACTGATCTTCCAGTGAATCTGCGTAGGGCACGGAAGCCACGGGCGACCACGGCCCTCGTGTTGTTGCCGATACTGGAGCACCGGGCAAGTGTTTGCCCAGTCACTCCCATCGACCGCAGCCTCCAACGGCGGGCGCTCACCCGACGTTATTTGTTTTTCTCTTCTCAGACAATGTCTGCAGTTTCCTGCCTTGCAGCGAAGCGCAGACTTTTCTTTAAATGAATAGCTGGTGGCATTAACTAAAGGCCGGGAACAACGTGCTGATATGTGTAATGCTGGCCGCTTTCGAGTACAGCTACTTCAGCCATTGAAGCAATCCTTATAGTATTCTGCTACTCGAAGCAGCATCGTTGCAGTTAACGACACCTTGCAGTTGACTACAAAGCCCATAGCGGCTACCGGTGTCGAAATGTATTGCCTAATTTTATATGTAATCCTCCTTTAGTTCATTTGTACTAGAGAAATGTGGTGGGGGAGCTGTAACGATGGGGCCTAGCATTCCGCTGGACGTGGATTCTAATACCGTTCCGGAAATCTAGATTTCCGTTTTCCATGATTTTCCTGATTCATTCCAGGCAAATACTAGCGTGGTTCCTTCAAGAGGCCATGGCCGAATTCATTACCGTTCCTCGCCACCAGTCCTTTCCCGGTTCTAATGATCTCGACATCGATGAGGCGTAAAGCCATAAGCAAAGAAAAAAATATATTCTTAACTGGCCGGCAACTGTTACTTTCTTAATTCGTTGCCACTTTTTGTGTCTTTTAGGGAAGGCTAGCGAAATACGTAGGTTCACTGGAATGCGCGATAGAATTAGTAATTTTACTTACTTACAAATCCACTATTAATATATCATAATGCTAAAGTCCATGTATTTTATTTATTTGACATTTGCTTTTTAACCCAGCACCTAGACCAGGGGTGGCCAAAACGCGACCCGCGGGCCGCATGCAGCCCGCCTTAAATATTTTTGTGGCCCGCGAGATTCAACACACTTTACAAAATATATTTATTTTATAATGGCCAAAGTAGGGAAAACCAATGTATTAAAAAGTACTTTATTTGTGCATCCACATTTTCAACATTTATTTCATTTATATTTATGTATTTTTATATATCATTATTAGTGTTATATATTTCTTTAAAATGTGCGTTTAAAATCATTATTATTATATTCACTATGGTTACATGCAATAATGATAGTAAACAGAGTAATAATAACTCATTATGTTTCAATTTTTCACTCCAACAAAATGTCTATAATGGGTCTAAATCTAATATAGGGATATATAATTTTATATGCGGCCCGCGGAGTTATGACGCATTTCCAAAGTGGTCCGCAAGATCATTTGGGTTGGCCACCCCTGATCTAGACGATATAAGATTGCGGAAAATCTCCTAAAAACCACAATCAGGATGCCCGGGATACGAACCTCGTTCCGTTGTTTGTTCGTAACGCGTGAGTCTACATTGCAGTTTATCAATATATATTTATCTAAAATTCTCTATCTTCAGAGTCTGTTCCCTTCTAAAGTATTTATAATACGCTTGATTGTAACGGAACGATTACCATTACAAGCGCACGCGTATCGTTGCAGAAGCAAGGAGACGAGTCGTCAACCTGACCTTAAAAGATGTCAGCGACTGATTTTTGTGCTGTCTGGCCTGCTACATGCGGGGAATCTATAGGTCGCTAGAGGATTGAACTATAATTCCGGAGTATCGCTATTTTTAATCTGGCTGAACGTATGGACATGATGCATGGCATTTACGATAAAGAATCCTACATACTTGAACCAGGATATTCGTGATGTATAATTCGAATGAAACTGGTATTAGAAAAACACATCATTTCGGCACTGCAATTTAAAACGTTATCAGCTGCAATTTCTTTCCACGCGTCACGGCATCTCTAAACCTTGCGAACTTTCGTGGCCTGATACCAAGAAACGTAATGACTGTCGTGAGTCGAAACATAGCACGAAATACTAAATTTCTCTGTTAAATAGATCTGTGACCTTTGCAAGTATTATATCGAAAGATTGAGGTTGATAAAGTTAAACTAAATACACAGTCCAGTCACATTAATGTGACCACCTCTCAAAAACCAGAATAATCACCTTTGGCAGAGCGGACCGCTGCGAGGCGTGCAGGAAGAGAGTCAATTAGGTTTCTGAAGGTGTTCACTGGGATGTTGAGCCATGCCGACTCCAGTGCCGTGGCCAGCTGCGCTAGATTACGCAGTTGAGGATCCATGGCGCGAACAACCCGATCGAGGTGGTCCCACAGATTCACGATTGGGTTTAAATCCGATGAGTTTGCTGGCCAAGGGAGTAAGGTAAACTCATCCTGGTGCACTTCGAACCACGCACATACACTGCGAGCTGTATGACACCTCGCATTGTCCTGCTGGTAGATGCCATCATTCTGAGGAAAAATTATTCGCATGTAGGGGTGGACATGGTCCGCAAGGACAGATAAGTACCTGTGCTGATCCATCGTGCCTTCCACAATGATTAGTTCACCCAGTGAATGCCAGGAAAACATTCCCCAAACCATAATGCTCCCTTCTCCATCCTGGATCCTTCCAGCAATTGTTGCAGGGTGATTGCTTTTAGACGTTGCACGCCGTATGCACCAACGTCCGTATGTCCGATGGCGCATAAAACGAGATTCATCGGAAAAAGCTACCTGTCGCCACTCTGTTCAGGTCCAGTTGTGATACTGGCGTGCAAATTCCAGCCTTCGTCGCCGATGAACAGCAGTCATCATAGGTGCGTTAACCAGGCGTCTGCTGCGGAGGCCCATGCGCAGCAACGTTCGCTGAACTGTTGTTGAGGATACACTCTTGGTAGCCCCTTGGTTCATCTGGGTGGTCAGTTGCTCAACAGTTGCTCGTCTATTTGCCCGAACGCATCTCCGTAGCCTTCGTTAGCCTCTGTCATCTATAGCCCGTGGTGCTCCACATGTACCACGCCGCTGATTTTGAATAATGCCATTTTGCCATGCACGGTATACTTCCACCACGGCGGCACGTGAACAGTTCACAAAATTAGCCGTTTCCGAAATGCTTCCACCCTTGGCCCGAAAGCCAATAATAATGTCCTTTTGGACGTCGGATAAATCGCTACGTTTCTGCATTACGCCAACGATTGAAATGCTTTCCGATGCCCTAGGACATCCTTTATATACACTTCCCTGTAATGTGCTGCCACCTGCCTTTTGTGATTGGTTATTTCACGTTGACGTCGAAAGTAGGTGGTGGTCACATTAAAGTGACTGGACTGTGTATAATTGCAAAGGAGTGCTCGTTCTGGTGGTAATTTACCTACACTACTTTTCCCCTCTATAAATTTTAATTTTTGGTAAATTATTCCACTACTTTGGTAAATTATTTACTGTTTCTCTTGGTAATTTATACCAATTCCTCACTATTCTACCTACGAACGAAAAATTTCCCACTCCCTTTTGCCTGAAAACAAGTCTCGTCTTGTGCTTTGTTTGAAGCCTGGGAAGATATTAGAAGAAGAATATGTCACGCATTGATTGGAAGGGAGTAGCACTATCACAATTTAATACTTGATATGATGCAAAAATGGTGGAAGATTGAATGTTTTTAGGCAAGGAGGTTACAGCCTATAATAAGTTACTAAAGACGTAGGTGAACCCCATGCCACACATTGTTAAAGGGTTAGATGCAAAAATTCCCATGAAATTTAAACATATGGATAGTAAAAAAACAATCGTAGCGATATAAGTTATTATTGTGAATTAACGAAATTTTAGTTTCCAAGAAAGGTATAATTGCAATACTCAGTCACAAGCAAAGTTTACAATAAAACGAAAATCATCAGAACGATCAACAATTTATAAAAATCTGATCTTCATATTCCATCCGCAGGCGAGGTGACATGAAGTTCTGTTTTTGTGATTATTTAGTGAGTTTTTGTTACAGAGCAAGAATTTCTTTTTATAAGAAACGCACTTTCACCAAGAGAGTAACACAAGTAACCTTTAGTCAGAAAGAGATGATTATTCGCATGTTAATATAAAATCGTTTTAATAAGCGCGGTTGCAAATTAGAAATTAAGCACTAGTAAAATGGTCCAAGTAGACAAGATATATTTTTTCACATCTCTTACAGTTAATTTTGTTGGAATGCTTTGATATTTTAGATTTGCTCCCAGATCTTACGTCCCACTGAATTTCAACCAAAAAATTAATTCAGTCTTAGGTTCTCATCAGATCTCGGTGAGACATTTTCCTCAGGATGAATGATATTGGATTATTAGTGACAAACTGTTCAAGGATTTATTGTACACTTTTGATGCGATGTTTCAGTTAGTTTTTGCTAATCCATGCCAATAAATGATACTTTTACGCAGGTGGCGAGACACTGTTTCTTCATGCTGAGTCTGTAGTAGAATTACTTGGCCATGTTGTATATTCATTGCTTCGGTAAATTTAACATAAATAAACAGGCTTAGTTTCTGAGACGGAGCGTGGTGTATGAGGAGTGATGCTATGGTCGCATTAAGGAGAATGAGAGGTCGAAACAACTTCCGGACATCCTGTGGTTTCCCAATATCACGCCAGGCAAATACCGGAATGGTTCCTTCAAAAGGCCATGGACGAATTTATTCCCGTTCCTCTCCCCCACTCTTTTCCTGGCTTTAATCACCTTGACGTCGACAAGCCGTAAAGTCATATGCAAAAAAAAGACTCTGAGTATCCCAGATTTTAGTTAGAAATCAGAAAATGTATAATGTAATCAAAATTACGTATATGTTAAATTCCTTCAGTTGCCTGATTCAAGCTAATGTTGCGATTTATTGCAACTGTCATTTATTTCTTATGAATACGGATCCAGATCTGTATTTCTTTTGATTATGTCAATCATAAATTTCTATTGTGTAAATTAAGAGCCTGAAGAAGTTAGTGATAAATCTTCACATTGTTTGAAAACAGTTTCAGAATTTGATGTAAGTTAAAGTTTTCTTTCAGTCCTGATAAACATAAATTATGTGCCACCGATCTGCGATGGGAATGAAAGTATTGTGCTTTTTAGTTATTAAACAGTATCTATTAGTATCGTAGTAGCTGGTTGTGTTCAAACAAACTAGAAGTTACTATTAATCGATAAAGTTATTACAAATGATAATTATAATGTGTTTTTTTTTAGGTATTTACGTTTCTTCAACGTCGAGGTAATTATAAAGAAATTCGGATATGTTCTTTCAAGAAATCATTCTGACATTGCGATTTTTAAAGAAAGATTATCAGAAAGAAGAGACTAATTATTTTATTTAAGTTCCTGAACATTCATTAAGATTTAAATGGAAACAATAAATATATCAATGTCTTTCAAAAAATTATTTATATAACATCTATTATTTAAAATGACGCAGATTCAAATCACTGTCCGTCCATAGAGATTTTTGCTTTCGATGGTTTCCGAATATCTGTATGGTTCCTCTGAAAGGTCATGGCTGAATTACCTCCCGTTCCTCGTCCCCAGTACTCTTCTATCTGTAACCACCTTGACGTAGACGAGGTGTAACTAAAAAAGAGAAAACTAATTGGAACAGTGATTATACAACGAGAAACATGATACACTCCGTGTAATTTCCTACCTTACCGCGTTTGGAATCTCGTTCCGGACAACATATTAGAAACCAAAAAAAGTATTTAAGTCATAAAAACGTAAGCTAAGATTACGATTTGGGTAGATTCTGCGATAGTGTAGACGAGATTATAGTCAAAGATTTAGTTATGACTACTGTAATAAGAAATAACCTCGGTATTTTTTGTGTAAACCACTTCCTCTACAACTAAATATCTTATTATTACCTGGGTAGGAAATAGGTTATTTTTAGTTGTACAAAGAGCATCTGTATTGATATCTTATCCATTAAATTTCAAGGTAAAATAAGAAACTGTAACAAATTTTTTAAATATAGTGAAATCGTTTTAACTCTTTTATTCTTAAAAAAAGTTGTGAAAACTAAAAATACCTAAGAAGTTGTTGAAGATTTCATGTTAAAAAGCATGCTCAGCGTAATTTACAATCAATGTAGCGTAGCATGCTTGCTTTAATACAGTATTATATTTCATTAAGACGCAGCTAGCACCCGTAGTTATATTCGTTTCATTTAAATGTGTATATAATTAAATAACATAATTGTTGCTTGTTATTTACCTACAGTTATATTCACTATTTTTGAGTTGATCTGAAACTCCACAAACTTTTTTGCATGAGGGAATCTATTCGATTCTGTTCTGTAACGACATTTAATGGCTCTGGAGCGCCTAATGAGGCTTAATTACGACCACCTCATTACGCAATGGGTGTGGCTATTTTCTGTGAACGTGGTGTCCTTGCCAATGCACCACACGAGCGTAGCTAAACAGAAATCTCGTTTCGTCTATTAAAGTTATAATTCAACGTGATGCAGATGCTTAAAACAAAGTATCCTATGCACCAGTGCATTCCGCTACATTGAACATGGGCGTAATAAGAATTTTCTATTCGTTAGGTCATGTTTCCCACCATTATTTCACTCCTAGTGCAACCACGTGACCGTTTTTTGCGTATCGTCATGAGTCTAGAGTAGTTCCAGTTTTTAAGGTCGAAGATTATGACAGGTTGACGTGATCTGTCCAAATACGAACTTTACCTGTAATTCACCTTTAGGGTGAATAAAATATCTTTAGCTTGGAGAACTCAGAAGTATTAACAGACGTATTAAACACGTACAGCGACCACCGTGCTATCGTATAATAGTTTCAAAGGTTGTGGTTGGTGGATTATAACTTGTTGCAATACGTACCTTTCACTTGCATTTGACTCTGAAAGTATACTCTGCAAAATTGGAATAATTTCTATTAAAAAAAGTGCGAAATTGCATCGGGAGCATCAACCTTTTTTTTTTTTTTTTTTTTTTTTTTTTTTTTTTTTTTTGTGGTTGGATATACATTCATAATGTGATTTTTGATCTTTGGTCATACTGTCGTTAACGGCCAGAGAACTTAATACTGATTACAGATTATTAAATAATTGAGCAGCTCCGAAGGAATGAATTGCCAGGATACTTGATTCCGTAATATATTTCGTCTGATGTCCACCTTAAATAACCTAATAACTCACGTACAGAGACCATGAATAAAAACCATTAACAAAAGTGGTCAGTAAAACACGTAAAAAGTAAATAAACGGTAAAATATAAACTTTGGTAGAGCAGCAACGTTAGTGAAAGTTTTAATTAAACTGAAATTTAGCTTAGACCGGAGTAACAACTGACATTCGTGGTTACAGCAGATAGCGTGTGATTTAAGTTTTTTTATGTTGTTTTTATTAGTAACATGTTATTGAAAAGCAGTTCCACGTTTTTTCAGCACTCAAGTTTATCGATTTTTTTTTTACTATGAAAATCAAACCTAATGAATGTATTATGGCAATTAAATTTTTAGCAGTTGCTAATCTATTAAATTGTGGACAATTCTTCTAGTGATATCTCTTGTCGCTGTTAATATGCGAGCGACAGCTGGCTTACGACGTCACCGTTCTCCAGCCAATAGCTGTCGATGTGAGTGAGTGTGTGATATAGTAGACTGGTACAACCTTTTCTGAAGAGAAGAGGTTGTGCCAGTAGTGATTATTAAATTAAAAATCGCTGTCATTCAGTTACGCTTCAAAGCAAGAGGTAACTGGTATAACACATATTGTGGCCCACTGAAGTGTATTGAAATTCGAAACACTAATTTGATTATCTAAAGAGATAAATACGTCTACTAGATGGGGGTGAACATCATTTATTCAGGATTCTTGAGGAAAGTTATGACAAAAAAACATTGTAAACCTAAAGACGTCGTCGTTGTAATTAAGGATTTTTCTTTGGTTGGAATACATCTTTTACTGATCTGTTTTCTTCGACAATTAATCAGTGGTTTCCCATTTCTTATATTCAGATGCGATGTTACGACGAAGAATCACTTCAAATCTCAAATTTCAAATCTGGATCTTAATAAAAATGTAAAATAATCAAAGATACTTGATGCAATGACCTTGAAATATTGCAAGTTAGATTAGATATGTCCACTTTGATGTGATGAGAAAATAGTTTGAGAGGTTGTGGAAAAGTACGTTTTATATTTAATAGTCGAATAATATTATCAACTACTAATTACGGGTTAGTTATTTAATATACCAAAATCATAAAACATTTCGTGTGTTAACTACAAATACGTAACTTGCCATGTTAGTATATATTAACGCAGTTTCAGGAAAGACGTTTGTAAACAGTTTGAAGAAAAATCATAAAACTCTTCAGAGATTCTAAATAACTTTGTTAACGTATCCTTATATATTCCAAAGCATTTTTTTTTATTTTTAGAAAAGTAGTATACTCATTCCCCTTAAAAGAGATTATGATAATATTGGAACTAAAGATTTAAGGAGACCCACACGATGTGTGATGCCTCACACAGTATCATGACGGACGAGTGATTGATTTTTCGGAGCGCTTGAGATTGAAGTACAAGATGGATTGCGGACAACCGACGACAAACAACCGTTGAAACAGAGGATGTAAAGAAAGAAGACAGAATCATGGAACGCTTTCGTGACAGCAAACAGCTCGTAAAGGAGCGATGTTGGTAAAGAAAATTCAGCATTAATTTGAAAGGAAAAAACAAGAAATCCATTTTTCATGCTTCGATTGTGTCTTATAAAAAATGCTTTGGTGACGTTTTTTGTGAAAATAATTTTAAATAGTATTCTTAAAATACTGAGTAAATATTTATTTGTTATTTGCTGGAAATGATACCAGCCATTAACTGCGTACTGACTATTTCTGGAAATGGGTAACGTTGAAGATTTCCGAATTAGATCACTGAAAAATTACAATATCTAGAAAATGTCCTGTGTAATGTCTGTGTGTTGTCAGCTGAGGTCAATTAGTGCTACGGGAGGGAAATACGTATCACCTTCTGTCTGTGAACGGAATTAAGTTTGTTATACGTGTGTTATATTTTCTGTTTGTTGTTCTGAAAATATATTTCATAAATTAATATAATATTATTATAAATTCTTATATTAATTTCGTATGAAGTATATACACGAATAAAAAATGGGAAACAAGATTTTAGGTTAAATTCTAGGTGCTTTGTTTAACACAG
>JARYHS010002889.1:0-63188 GCA_031002005.1 Vandiemenella viatica
TGACGTGTCCCCCGCCGCCAGCTGTAGCGGTGTCCTGCCGGCCTTGTCCTTGCGGTCCACCTGGGCCCCGGACCTCAAGAGCTCTCTCGCCACGCTCGGCCCCCTCGATGTTCCCACACGCCGCCGCCTCGTGCAGTGCAGTCCACCCGTCACTCTGTCTCGCCACCTCCAGGTCAGCCCCCGCGTCCAGCAGCATCCGCACAGCAGTGGGCTGGCCGTGCCTCGAGGCCACATGCAGTGGCGTAGATGAAACATTGTCGACAGCCAGCATGGCCAGTCCCGGGCGGTGCTGCAGCGCCATCCGCAGCAGGTGCAGGTGTCCTGCCCGACACAGCACACTCATGAGAAGTGGAGCTGTCTCTGGAGAGTCCAGCTGGCACTTCATAACCTCCAGCTCGCTACAGCTGATGGCACCAGCCTCCAGGAGAGTCTCAAGAAACTGAGGAAACCGCAAAACTGGCCTGGAAAGCACTTCCTCCTTCGACAAAGTGCTCAACAGAAGTTCTGCTGTCTCTTCCATTGGAGACCTAGGCAAAGAAAACACGTAATGCTGATGTATATCACACTTTAAAAACATCAATATCATCACTGCCCTCAGCATAAATTCATTTATCCTGCAGCTCCAAACCCTTAAAAATTTAGGCTCATGTTAGCTCACTAGTCTTGGACTTGAACACGGATCATTTTATTTCTGTGCTGTGAGCAGTAATATTCCTAATGTTAATGTAAAATTAGCAATCTCCTGTGGTATATCAGACATTTATGTGTAGTGCTATTACTGTCTACTGTATCCATTGATAATTTTCTTAAACTAGCTTTGACCAGCATGCAATTGCAATGCCTCTTTTTCATTGTTATATGGGTACGTATCTATAAAACACGCACATTTACATGTTCAAAATAAATATACACAATGATTTTAGTGCTTCGGGATATACAATATTTATTGGTTTTTCGTTTTCTGCAAAAAGCGACCCGTAGTTTTTATTCAGTTTTGATAGAGGTGTGATACCTCAGAGGTTTAACTGTTCATTTCAAACATTTTCTGGTATGCTCCCAGCTTCAAATTCTGCGGTAGCAGGAATTTTTAAGAGTTGTATATGATCAGTTCCTTAGTATGCCACCTTCAATGGATCTAACCAACCTTCAAGTTGTGGACTAATTTACTTTTTTATTCTTTACTTTAAACCAAAGAGAAAAATACTGTCTACCACGTTTCTCGCCTACTGGATATGAAAATTCTAATGTTTTATGCCTTTTCATATGATTGTAAAAAAAAATACAATAAATCCTCCATCAGTATCCACACTGGCAGATTTCCATACCAATAGGAAAAAAACTGAAAAGTTGTTTGTGTAAATTAGTATTATGTGGGTAGAAGGGGAAGAGTGAGTGCAGTTTTGTAAACTAAATTAAAACTTTTTTTTTATTTATTTATTTTAAAACATCTGTATATGAAGGTCCTTTAGGATTGGTTAAAAACTGTAGATTTTTAAATTTCAAGTTTCAATTTCTTGGTCAGTAACTGTCCAGTTGGAATCATTCCAATGCCATTTAACAGGAAATTTTATTGGCTCTCAGGATATCATGCATATCCCTATCCACTCTGGTTACTTTCCCTACAAGTTTTGAGATATTTGCAAAAAGACTGAATAGTTCGAAGTGTAAATTTTTCTTAGGGAGAGTGGTGGTATTTGTAATCTAAATGTAGGAAATATTTTTCTCATTGTTTTAAAGTAAACATATGCAAAGTCCTATCACAATTGGATACAAAGAGTGGGTTTGTATAAAGAATATTTGCAAAAATTTAGGGATAAACCATGAGGGTTTAATTTTGCAAACCAAAAGTAGACAGTACTTTTCTTTGTTTTAAAGTGAAAAAAACTAACCTAGTCCACAACCTAAGGGAGCATACTAAACCATTGGTTATATTCAAGTCTTAAAAATTCCTGCTTCCATCAGAATTCGAACCTATGACCGGACAGAGAAACCTTTGAGTGTAAGAGCCTTAACCAATAAGCTACCAGACAGCTATGTCTTTTTAAATAATGGCGAGCTAAGTACTATAAAACCCAGATAAAAACGTTGGCAAAATATGAGGGCTTGCTTAAGGAGGAGAGGGATTATCATTTTAAACCAAATATAGAAAGTATTTTACCTTTGCTTTAAATTAAAATAAAACTAACTTAGTCCACAACCTGAAGGTTGGCTGAATCCTCCCGAAGGAGGTGCACCATCCCATTGTGTCAGAGGCATGATGGCCAGTTCCCTTTCTCTGGGACCTACAGTTTAATGTGGAATACGAACCACGGAACGTCCGGACATCGCTCAGGTGATCAAATGCAACTCCTAAAACCTACTGCTTGTGTCTGGATTTGAAACTGTAGAAACTTCTGTAAGTAATTGCATTCACTATTCAGCTGCAGACTGTTTTGTTTTGAAGCATACGTGTGGTAAGTACAACCGAAGTTAGATTTAAACTGTGGGTTTGTATGAACAATGTTGGCAAAAGGTAAAGTGAGGAGGTGGGATAAGGAATACAATGGTTTCTTTTTGGATACAAATTAAAAAAATTCTAACTTATTCCAAATCTCGAAGGTTGGCTGATCTATCCTGAAGGTGTACTAAGCTACTGTGTCACAGGTAGGACGGAAAGATCTATACCTCTGGTACCTCCAATACAATGTGGAATCCAAACCATAGATCTATGATCAAATACCAAACTTAAAAGTTTAGGCTTCCACCATGATTTAACGTCAAACTTTTGAATGGAAGTCCATTAACCACTGAGCTACCAGACCAATCTATATTAAAGCACATGTGTGTTCAGTACTACCAAAATTTGATAAAAGTGATGCATTTGTATGAACAACGTTGGCATAAATTATGGGTGAGTAAAAAAGGACAGAGGTTAGGACTTGTAAACCAAATGGTGATAGTATTTTTCTATCTGTCTTAAATTATACATATGCAGTTTTTCATCAAAACAGGATAAAGACTATGTGTTTGTATGAAGAATATTGTCAAAAATTTTGGGAGTGGGTGTAAAGGTGGAAAAGGGTGGGTTTTGAGACAAATGTGGACAGTATTTTTCTGTTTGTTTTAAAGTTCACGTGTGCAAAGTTCCATCGATATCAGATAAAAACTGTGGTTTGTTTGAATAGTTTAAAAAAGTTGAGGGGTGCATAGGAGAGGGTGTTTTTTTTTTTCTTTTGGTCTGAAACCTTTGGAGGCACACACAGAATAACTCAAAAAGGTTCATGATAACCAGATGAATGGTATAGAAATGCATAGAAGACAAAAACATTCATTTTTATATATTGTATATGAGGATATCATGAATTATAAGCCTTCATAATGTAAGTTGAGAAATTTAGTTCACGCAAATGTCAATTACAAACTATTAAGTGGAATCATATTAGGCAATCATGCTGTTCATGGTTTTAAGGCAGTTTTCTATAGTCGTTTAGCCTTGTCAGTTTGCATTCTGATACACAAACTGTAGCTTTAAAAAGCTTACAAATTTCTCAGATACATGTAACATCATCCCTCAGTTTAGATTGTCTTTTAAATACTTTGTATTGTTAGGCCGTAAGGCCCAAGCAGAAAGGGAAAGGCTACCAAGCCTGGCAACGTATTTGGGGACAGCCGTATAAAATATTACACTGTTACAAAGCAGAAGAAACAGCAGACACCAAAATACTGCAAAGTTGTATGAACCATGTATGACAAACAATAAACAGCCAGCATTCCAAGGCTCAACAGTAAAGCAAATACCAACAGTAAAATCAAATCAGAATGTGACAAAAATCAAATCCGATGCTGTAAAATATACCAGTTACAACGTGCGTCAAATTATTTTTTTTTAACCTCAACAACTAAAAAAATGAAATTAAAAGATATTGCCTGATGTAAAACCACTGGCATATGTAATGAGGTGTAACACAGTTTCGTTTATCCTTTTCTTAGTTTATACAAGTATTTATCAGACACTAACGTTGTCCTGACAAATACATATTTAATATATTTATAAAAACTTCACATGCAGCTTCAAATAAATATAGTCAACCACAATCAGTATCTTAGCAACATACAGCTATCGGAAAACCATTAATAAATACTGACAAAACAACAAGATACAAAATCAGTGTACAGCACGAATACAAAAAATTAATGTTTTCCCTCTTCATAGGAAGAATGCCTTTGTTTACTAAACCACAATGTAAAGAGTTCCACATCGATGCATTGTAGTGGTGAACTACTGTTAAAAAACATCAACAAACTTAAAATTATTGAAAATTACATTCATAGTTTCTGTGCAGAAATTTGCTCATATGTTTCTACTGATGAAAGAGTAAATATTGAAGGTATGTGGAATATTTAACTGTTACGTATGAAAGCATAATTATAACTTATGTTACACTTGTGAAAAGGGAAAATGAGTTAATTTACGATTGGAAAATGCCAATACCATAACCAATAGACACTTTTGCGAATTATGATTGGGAGGACATCAACGAACTTTTATTTCTCCGAATTGTAAAAAGAAACACAGCAACAGCACGATTCCACAAACACTATAAACATAGGAACATACCTGCTGACTGATATATTCCACATTTACTGCTTCAGTCACTGTGTTTCCAACGCGATATTACGATACTACAGCCGACACACGCCTTAAGCCACGAATCAGCTGACAAACGCAAAGCTACTGCCCGCTGAAACAAAAACATTCCACTCCTGGTTTACTGTTCAGACACAATAAAAAAAAATCACGATCACACCAGTAAGGAACTAACGGCAAAATTGTTGCAAATATTTCGTATAAACAAAATATTTAATATGAAACTGTAAAATTTGTAGCTTTGGTGATTGAAAAAAATTTAAATTGGGGCTAGATGACACCAATTTACTAAAGCCATTGAGTGCAGCAACGTTCAGAACTCGTTCGATTTTTCAATAGAAGACCGAAGTGTGAAAAGATTGGTTTATTTTGCTTATTTTCAATCCCTAACGTCAACTGCAATAGCCTTTTGGACAATCCAGCTCGAAGGGTTGAAATATTCAGTGATTATTAGTGAATAATATAAATTATGAATGGAATACTAGTAAAACTTGTACAGTTTAGAAATTTTGACATCTGTAGCAGAGTATGGACTTTAATGATATAATTCTGTTCTGTTTTTAATAATAATATAGGGAAATAATTAAATTCATACTCAGAATTCAGAGGTGAAAACAAAATGGGAATTTAAATTTACCAGGTGTGAACTGGGTAGGAAATAATATTAACACACGGGATCAAAGATTTGCGTATACCTTAATAAGGGAAGGAGGATTTACACAAGTGGTAGAGTTTAACACTAGGGGACAAAATATTGTGGATATATTCCTAATAAAGCCCCATGATAACCTTGTGGGGTGTCAAGTAACTGAAGGAATAAGTGATCATGAAGCAGTTCTGATGGATATTAGAGAATTCAGAGAACCAGCAGCCAAAATTGAAGGGAGAAATAGGTACAATCATAAAAAGGCACAGATTTCAAATTTGAAGAGATACTATTACAGAGAACGATTCAGCAAATGGAAGGAAGACGTAAGTACAGTAGATCAAGATGGGAAGAGTTCAAGGAGATAATAAGAAAGGGGAAGAAAAATTTATTTCAATGCAGAAAATAAAGATAAGTAGAGAACCTGTGTGCTATAATTGGGAGGTGAGGAGGTTAAAGAGGTTGCTAAGAAGAGAACATAACAGAGTTAAGAGACAGGCAGGGTAGTAGGGAATATTTAAAACAACTAAACAAGAACTTAATAATAGCTAAGAAGTTGGACAAGATGGGTTTATGAAGAGAGCAGAGGTCCATTTACTAATGCAACTGAAAATTTTTAAGGATATGTTAGAAAAGTGAGGAGAAGGGATGATGTTGAGACACTTATCAATAAGAATGGACAAGAATTTACAGAGGATTTGAATTTTTTTTTTTTACGCCTCGTCGACGACTAAGGTCATTAGAGGAGAGATGGAACTGGGGACAAGGAACGGGAAGGAATTCGACCGTGGCCTTTTTGCAGGAAGCATCCCGGCATTCGCCAAATCTGGATACCCGGACGTGGATTCGAACCGCCGGCCTCCCGAACGCGAGGCCAGCACGCTAACCATTCACCCACTACAAAGGCAGAGATTTTAAGTAACTGGTTTAGTGAGGACATTGGGGACTATTAATCTGAAATGTGAGGGTCTAACTGAGAGAATTAGCTTAACAACACAATGAGATGCAAGAATGGAGACTTTCCCTGCAATGATAGTCCTTTAAAAACACGATATTTCGACGACTAGCTCCGTCGTCTTTATCACGTGTCGATAATTTTTTTTATTATTATTATTTTCTTCTCTGCCTTACCAGCTGCTGGTAAAGTCGCACTACCTATGGTAGCATAACTTCTAGGTTTAAGTTAGGATTTTGTTCTGGGGACACGTTTTATTTTCACCATGGGGTTAAAATGGCTTTGGATGCCGTCGGCTCCTTATGTTAAAAATCCCTACTGATTCGTATGGTCAGTTGGGGATCATCGCCGTAATAAGCTGCGTTAGCAACTGGACGACTTTCCCCAACTGTTTTTCTCGTTTTGTCTCGTGGTTGCAGCAATGGTGCGCATTTTGGTCAGATATGTCGATCGGCGGATGGTTTTTGGCTTCGGCTTGATGTCCTTTAATGTGGCCCGCCCGGTTGGTTGGGTCTGACTGGGTTTCTGCTGACGTCTTCCGATGGCGGTTTGGAGCTTTCTCTTCACTGGACATCCCCCTAGCTGGCGGCGTGGTCAGAACCGCAGTTAGCACATCCTCGGCGTTGCTTCTCGCAGACGTAAGCAGCCTTGGCTGCTGTGGTTCCCAGCCGCAGCGGACGCTACACACTTGCTTGTGGCAGTCAGAGGCTTGATGCCGCAAACATTGTTGTATCGCTGTCATTGGTCTCCTCTTCTTTGGTAGATTTATGTTGTTCTGTCCAGCTCCTGTTCGTGGAGCAGGTAGTGTGGTGGTGCTTCCGTCTCTAGGTGTTTCCGCACCTGTGTTGGTGGAGTCTTCTGGAGACGATTCGGCATGTTGAGTGACCATTGCTGTTTGCAGAGTGTTCCCTTGGGAGTCAAAGCTGAATTTTATGTTCCTAGTTTCAGAAATTTCTTGACGTGTTCGAGATCTGCTCGGCTATACAGGCAGACGAGAAGCTAAATTGGCGCCATTATGGTCTCATCCTGATGGGATTTTCTTGATGGGGGACGTTTTTGATCAAGGATGGCTCCTATACTTTTCCTCAGTTTTGTTTGGTTGCTGCTCGATGTCTTCACGGTTAGATGTTGTCATTAGTCTCTTGCTCCACCGCTGGTTCTACGTTGCTGCTTGAGCTTCGGGGGTGGATGTAGTGCGTTCGGTGAGTTATTCATCCTCCTTGAAGTTCTTGGTAAGGACGAGTGGTAGTAGGACCAATCTTCCTTTATCAAGATGGTGGGATTGGCATTATGCGGTTTCGAAGGATCCGAGGGTGTTTGCATGGAGTTGCTTGAAGTTCTTGCTAGGGATTTCCCATACCAACAGCTTGTCCCCCTGCTTTTTGCTCGGAGTTGAACTTAATGCGGGATATCCTCGGCGTAGTAAAACTTCTCCCACTTTTTTGGTGTGAGCAGTCCTCACAGTGAAAGTAAATGACAGTCTCATGTTTTTGAAGTGGTCGCCATCGACGATAGCGGATGTCGGTGTGGACCATGACATCCACGATGAGTCGTCCTCTCCAGACATTTCCCTCAGAATTCGTCTTGGTGAAGCGAAGCGGGGGTGTCTTACGGGGTGGGCCCCTCGCCGGCGTTGTCTTCTGACTGCTGGCGCGGAGTACTTGCTTCCAGAAGCGTAGGCCCACTGTCCGTGCCTGACTGTTGAGCATCATGGCGGCTCCGTGTACCAGGTGGTAGCGTGGAGCAACCCTCCCCCTGTGAGAGGCCGCTCGAGGCCGTCCGCTCACCGCCGCAGCGCGACGGTAACTGATCGCCCGACGGTGGCGCGTTCTGATGACGCGCAGGCGTTATGCAAGGCGAAACTGGTCGCCACTTCTTCCCCATGTCTGCTGTCGATGGCTCACTATTAGCAAGGCCTGCAAACAACATGACTCTATTCCAGTCAGCCCCGCAACGGAGCTGTCCGCTCGACAGACAGTCATATGGTTGGGCATGGGCCCATATAGTTTTGAGTGGCAGAGCATTTAGCTCTCTAACTTTTTGTCGGAATAGGGTTTTTCGGACTTTATTTATGGAAGGTCATGATGTTATTTTTTTCTGGTGTGCTGTTACTGTCACACCCTATAGTTCCTGGTAAGTGTTGCAATTGGTTGATTTTGTTCATATTGATATACATTTGTCCTAAGCGTTGGATGATTTGAGGTGGCGAATAATGTGATTTTTGAAAGAATTTGTCGATTTGTCCTATAATGTAATCTGTGAGGCTTTGTATACCTAAGTTGTAGTGGATTTGTGTGTTCGGCATGGTTTGCGGAACGTTAGTAATAATTTGTAATCATTTATTTTGGATAACCTGCAGTTTTTTTGATTTGTGTGTTTGATGCCATGCTGAAGAGTTCGGAGCCGTAAGGCCGGCCTAGTTACGGCGGTGTAGATCTTTAGTTTTCTCTTAACACTAAGCTTATTCCCTTTGAGGAGGGGGTATAGTTCGAAAAGTCGTGCCTGAACCTTGATTACAAGCGTATTTAATGTGCTTGATACAAGGTAGTTTCTCGTCAATTTCTAAGCCGAGATATTTAACCGAGTCGCACCAGGAGAGGTCCATGCCGTCGAGCTTGATTTGGTGGCTGAGTCCAGTCCTTCTGGTGGTAATCACGATGGCCTGACTTTTTCCGGAATTAATTTTGATTTTCCAAAGGTTGTACCATTGAGTAATTTTCACAAGGTGTTGTGTGAGTTTGCGTACAATGTAATTTGGGTTGTGACTCGACCTGTATACCGCAGTATCGTCTGCTATTAGCCCTACTTCTCTCGACTTGTTGGTAGGGTAGGTCTTTGTATACAGGGTGTTACAAAAAGGTACGTCCAAACTTTCAGGAAACATTCCTCACACACAAACATAGAAAATATGTTATGTAGACATGTGTCCGGAAACGCTTACTTTCCATGTTAGAGCTCATTTTATTACTTCTCTTCCAAATCACATTAAACATGGAATGGAAACACACAGCAACAGAACGTACCAGCGTGACTTCAAACACTTTGTTACAGGAAATGTTCAAAATGTCCTCCGTTAGCGAGGATACATGCATCCACCCTCCGTCGCATGGAATCCCTGATGCACTGATGAAGCCCTGGAGAATGGCGTATTGTATCACAGCCGTCCACAATACGAGCACGAAGAGTCTCTACATTTGGTACCGGGGTTGCGTAGACAAGAGCTTTCAAATGCCCCCATAAATGGAAGTCATGAGGGTTGAGGTCAGGAGAGCGTGGGGGCCATAGAATTGGTCCGCCTCTACCAATCCATCGGCCACTGAATCTGTTGTTGAGAAGCGTACAAACACGTCGACTGAATTGTGCAAGAGCTCCATCAGTGCATGAACCACATGTTGTGTCGTACTTGTAAAGGCACATCTTCTAGCAGCACAGGTAGAGTATCCCGTATGAAATCATGATAACGTGCTTCCATTGAGCGTAGGTGGAAGAACATGGGGCCCAATCAAGACATCACCAACAATTCCTGCCCACACGTTCAC
Organism: Vandiemenella viatica; assembly: GCA_031002005.1. NCBI lineage: Eukaryota > Metazoa > Arthropoda > Insecta > Orthoptera > Morabidae > Vandiemenella > Vandiemenella viatica. The sequence continues at coordinate 9,768 of JARYHS010002889.1, forward strand.
AGAAAATCTGTGTTGATGACGTGATTCAACTGGCGGTGAATCGAGGAAGTACAGTACATACTAACGAAACTAAAATGAGCTCTAACATGGAAAGTAAGCGTTTCCGGACACATGTCCAGCATAACATATTTTCTTTGTTTGTGTGTGAGGAATGTTTCCTGAAAGTTTGGCCGTACATTTTTGTAACACCCTGTGTACGCTGCACAGTATTGGAGTCGTGATTGAACCTAGTGGTACGCCTGCTTCAATTGATTTCAACTGGCTTTCTTGTCCATCCACCACTATGGAGAATTTTTTATCACGAAGCTATTTATTATTTTTAGTCAGTGATCAGGACATCCGAATGTGTGTAGTTTATAAATTAATCCGTCGTTAAAAACCCTGTCAAAAGCTCTTTCAATGTCAAGCATAACAGCGCCTGTATTATGCCTGATAGATCGCACCCTGCAGATATGTTCAACCAGTCGGGTGGTTTGGTGGATTGTACTGTGCTGAGCACGTAAGCCAAATTGTTGCGGGATAAGGATATTGTTGTCTACGAGGAATTATTTGAAGGGGACACTATAATACGTTCTAGGATTTTTCCGAGGAGGTTGAGGAGTGAGATGGGTCTATAATTTTGAGAAAGAAGATGGCTTTTGGCTTGGTTTTGGTAGGATGACTATTTTAACGATTTTCCAGGCGGAGGGGAAGTAGGATAGTTTGAGGCAAGTGTTGTTAATTTCTGTGAGGTAAGCTATTGCAGACTTTGGTAGGTTTTTTAAGTATTTTATACCATCTGCGCCTGGGGATTTTTTGTTAACAAGTCTCGAGATGATCGAACTCACTACAATCGGATCTACAGGGCAGGAAAGAGCTAGGTGAATTTTCCCGCAAAATGCGAGGTACTTCTCTAGCTAACTCTTTCTTTGTGGATATTGCTATCCTCGTCATCGATGACATGTGTCTGAAACTTACGTTCTAAAGGTGGCCATACATGATCCCTCCATCTGTACAAATGGAGCGACGCTACTCCATTATCGTGTCGTCTCTGGGGAAATTGATGTGTATGACGTGCCGACTGACGGGATTATTTGGATATCCGGTCAGTCCAATATCCATCACTTTCGTCCATCATGCCATCAAGCCGACTGGCGGTGTGTGGGGAAAACCACGTGGAGCGACATCAATCCATCACTCCAGTCGGCTCGTGTATGGTGAAACCAAACACTTCTCATTCTGTCGCCGACCATCGAGCAGACAACATCAGTGCCTCGAGTGAACTACACAACAGTGTACAATTTCTTTTTTGATTTGAATCTGCTATAGGAATATTTGTTTTGCTACTAGTTAAATATTATTTTGAATGTAGAATTGAAAATACTACAGTTTTAAATATTATTAAGTAACAATTATAATGATATTGTTTTCTTTTTTTAAAAAATAATGTCGTCTCAATAAGACTTTGTGCTGGAGATTATTGAGAAGTATAAGGCCTTACCATGCTTGTAGGATATCTAATCCTGACTACCATGACAAAATATAAATAAATGTGGCAATAAATCAATTGCTAATATTAGTTAAAAATAAAGACATAAACGCAAACAGAGAAACAGTTATAAAAAAGAGATAATTCTTTCTGGTCTTCTTTGTAAATGAGCCTGCTTGTTTACATATGTTGTTTTACAACATGCGATGTACCCGTCACTAATTTCGGCCTGATAAACCACTTAATTTTAATAAATCTGTTTTATAATCATTTTGTAGTATTTCTAAATGTTTTCATAACATCACAGAGCTCATTTTTCATAATTTCGCTCTTTTTTGGACCTTTATTTAATTCTCAGCATTTGTATTCAGTATTCGATTGTTTGAATATCCTTTAAAACTAATTCGGATTCTTTTCATTTAGTACTTGGTATAACTAGATTGCTGTATGACAATTTGACAACTTATTGTTGTTTTCTTTGCCTAGTTTTTCATTTTTGCGGCTAAAAGGAGTGATAGAATAATGGTGTATGTGCTGCGCTTTTGGAGCGATCGTGTATGGTCACCTTAATGTTTATTGCGAAATAACCCAAAATAACCTGGCTAATGTTCCCTGTTTAACACGAGCTCAAATGACAGCGGGCGGTATCGGCTCCGCGGCGACACAGCCAACTGAAGAATATAAATCAGAAATTGATTTTTCTCTCCTTTTTCTATCATTACACTTTAGTGTTCAAATGTAAAACAATATACCATTACAGTAAACACACACAATGAAAATTCTAATTTAATTTTTTGACTTTTCTTGAAATTATTACCTGATTTCATATTATTTTAATAAGAAACCTTTTTAGTCCTCCAAATTTATAATATTTTTCTATTAATCCATCACCGAAACTTTATCATTAACTTAATCTGTACTTTTGAACTGTAAAATACAGTCTGAGTGTCTGATCAGTTTCCTAAGAATGTGGTAATCATATTTTTTATGACTATCATTCTCATATTTTTCATTTTGCTTGGGAAAAATTAATTCACAAGCACTGATGTCGTCGTTTTTTCTTGTGCTGTTCCACCGCTACAGTAACCACAGAAGCATTTCACTCTCGTCATCAATATCAATTTTTTTTTTTTACAAAGAATTGAGTTATACTCACCAAATCGACGGTCCATCGTTGTTACTGCATTTCTGATGTGCGTACTAGCAGTGGCGTAGGTAGGTTAAAATAGGGCCCCGGTGCAAAAAAAAAAAAAAAAAAAAAAAAAAAAAAGGTCCCTCAGGCCAGATGGGCGACCTTTTTTTTTAGCCCTATCATGCCTTGTGAGGTTTGCGGGCAGTAGGGGCCCCCTTGTGCTCCACTTGGGGGCCCCGCTGCACGGTACCGCATTGTCCTCCGATAGCTACGCCCCTGCTTACTGTATACTGTTGAGAAAAATACGCGAAGGTACTATATTTCAGGTGGGTGAATTCAAATATTTTAAACACAAACTAATAACAAACATATCCCCACTTTGCCAAATATGTGAAATCACATTCGTGTATGCTTTCCTTTTGCATGATGGGATGTACGCGTATCCGAACGCGCCTTTGTCTTGTGGCTTTCCGAACTTTTATGTTAATGCCCAAATTGACAACTTCAAACAAATGATTACTCATACAGCTGTCTCAGCTTCGTTTCTGTTTTGTTAGTTATTTTCGCGTAGAGGTTGTACTTCTTTTGTTATTAAATTTTTAAGGAAAATGACGAAAGTGCGTCGATTTCAACTGAATTGGAAGTCACTGAACGATGGTTTTATTAGTTTATGAGAGGATTGTCCTACACATATTCAAAACATTTTGACGATGGATAAAATTTATGGGAACACTAAACTTAAATTCCTTTCGTATTCCGCCAGCCGTTTTCATTCAACGTTCACAAAACGAGTAAACAACTTGATGGTAATAAAGATGTGTGTAATACTATGTCAACTTTAAAATTAGCGCTAGAACAACGTGAAAGAGAGTGTTTCTTTGGTTAAAAAGTAATAATATTATAAATAATTTTCTATTATTCATTGATAAATATCTGGCATAACTTAATAAATGATTTTTTTATGAAATCAATTGGTTATGCAGAATACAAAAAGTTAAAAGTTTCATTATTTTGATGTCTGTGAAACAATATTAAAAATTCTAAATTTAGAGAAAAAATGAGTATGAAAATGGATGAAGTGTACTTTGATGTAACAATATTAAAGGAAATCTAGTTAAAAGTATGAGATTGTAGTGACTTCACCGTCAAAACTACATGCCAAAAATTAGAGCGTATTTTAAAATTCATTTAAGGTTCTTTCGGTCCTGTCCTTTATTCCCGCCCCATCATTCAAAGAAAATACATTTTCAATTATGAATTTGAAATGGCGAAAAGAGAGAAGCAGAGCGAGTATCTCATTGATAAAAAATGAGTTTTGATCTATATTAATTTAAAAATTGAATGCAGTAAGAAATATCACACATTTACTGTAGACAAAAAATAGTTTCTATAAAATAAATAACTAATATTTTTGTCCTTTTCTAACTCTTTCCATAAAATACTATATTATTTGAAATGTACTATATTTTTATAGCTTATTTTAAACAGTACTATAATTAGCCAAAAAAATGTTGGCAAATTTACCAACAAGATCTTTCATTAAATTGTTAATTGATTAAACTCATTTATTAATCAGACAACCCGGCTTTAGTGAAAAACCTCTGCCACAAGGAATAAACTTTTGGACACACACATTAATATCAGAATAAATATAGTATCAACATAAAGTATGAATGGCTCACTTAATTATAGAAATTTAAAATTGATGGATTTCCATATAGTTACTCCTTATGTACCCTAAACATGAACTCGGTTTCATTCTTAATAGGTTTACATGCTTCAGATCTTCATTACAGATGGCGCTCAATATTTTCATTCTTTTTGCTTTTGGCTTTACGCCTCGTCAACGTCGTGGTCATTATAGGTGGGAAAGGACTGGGGGGGACAAGGAATGGGGAGGTAATTGGCTATGGTCTTTTATAGAAACTATCCCAATATTGACCTAGTGTAACGGACACTCTGTAAATTGGAGATTCAAGTGGCAGTTTTCGTATTTTATTCAGTGAATATTTTTAGTGGCTTGAAGCAGTCAAGCGGACAGTGCTTACATGTTTCTGCAGTGCTGATCACACATCATGCTTCTAACACGTTATCGCTCACGTCCTATTTGCTATAGTCTGTTATGCCAGATACGACGAGGTAAGGGCTGTGGTTAGTCTCGTGTTAGTTTGGTTAGATAAACTAGTTAAATAATTCATTCTGGATAATTAATTCTGAGTAACCTGAAAGTTGTTTGCTATTTTTTTTAATAATATTGTAATGTCTCGTAAATATCACGTTTGGTAATATCAGGTTGGATATTTATTTAATCATTCACTCATTTGTATGGTTAATTCAGTAAAAACATGTTCCCATTATATGAAGAACCTGGTAGAAGTGGTCAATCGCAGTATGTCGTCGTTGAACGACAAAGTTCTTCTAATCTAGATGTTACATCGGGTGTATCTCAAGGAAGTGTAATAGGACCACTTCTTTTCTTAATTTTTATAAACGACCTCTGAGACAAAGTGAAAAACATTTTTAGATTGTTCGCTGATGATGCGGTTATTAATAGGGAAGTAAGGAATTTGGCCGATTGCTTAGAAACTCAACGCGATCTGGATGTTATTTCGGCATGGTGCGCTGAATGGCAACTTACTCTAAATTGTAAAAAGTGCAAGACAATGAGCATAACTAACAGAAATACGAAGTAAACAGTAAACATATGATTGATTCGGTGAAATATTTTGAATTAACAGTACAAAGGAACATGAAATGAGACTTACACATTTATTCGTTAGTAGGAAGAGCTAATTCCACGCTGCGATTCCTACATCGAATCTTGAAAAATTGTAATGAACAAACAAAGGAGATAGCGTACAAATCTCTTGTGCTTCCACATTGTGCCTTTGACTGCTGATGACGGGTATAGCCGCAGCCGTCGTGTTTCCCCTGAGTGCTGATGACGAGATTAGCCGCACCCGCCTGTCGCTACCTGTGTGCTGATGACGAATATAGCCGCGCCGCTACCTGAGTCGGAAAGCGGACTTCTCTCCACATTTCTCAATAGCCTTTCGCAGTTTTGGTCGCTAGCTTATCGTACGAATGTTTGTTTGCTGTGAGCCTAGGCTTCGCTCTACAGTTCACTGTTCAACGAAAATTACTTCAGTGTTCTTTGTGTACTGTATTTTATAAAGAAAATTGAAAGGCGTCGTGGGTGCATTGAGGAATAAATCATGGAGATTCTTACGATGAGCGACACTGAGGATGAACTACTTCATTTTGATGGAAGTGATAGCTTTTCCACAAAATCGGAAAGCTGTAATCCTAAAACATACTAGTCAGGAGGGGTGACAATGCAGTCTCATGTTTCAACAAATTAGTTGTTCTGAAGAATCAGAAAGTGATAGTGAAACGGCTACGAAGAAATTGCGTCTTGGCGATAAATCTAACTAGAAAATCATTTTCGTCCAGTTAGTCACGCATTTGATGTTACACTATTGGGACATGCGTGTCAAATAAGGAATGTGTCAAGTATTCTGTCAGTTTTCATGTTATTTCTCACAGAAGAACTGACGAAATATATAGCTGATGAAAAGAATCGGTTTTGTATAACCACTATGAAGAATACTCTAGAATCAGAGCTTTCTCGAATATCAAAGTGGAAAGATACTGGATGTGATGAAATGTATTGTTTCAGAGCTATTTGTCTTCTGATGCCTAGCGTGAAAAAATTGAAAATTAGGGAATATTGTACCAGAGATATCCTTCTGAATACTCCAGTTTTTAGTGAACTTATGTCCACATACCGCTTTTTGTTACTCTGGAGAGGTTTCGTGCGATTTCGCCGCAACCCGCCCCCCCCCCCCTCTATTTCACATCACGTAATTAATGGACAGACACTTCATAGCTTAGAAATGAAAAATCTGTTGAGTACTTATGTGGAACAAATTTCATCAAAGAAACAAAATTACGTATAATCGGGTAATTACAAAGCGCAGCAAACATTCAGTCAACATCGAGATATTTTGGGTGTCTACAACTACAAAGATATTCCGGAAACCAAATTTCGGTGTGTGGGGGAGGCTGCTTGAACAATTATCATTTTAAGGTCTCTTTCTATTTTCGTGAATAGCGCGAGGAAAAATCGGATGGCTTTAACTCTCTGTATGAGTTCGAATATCTCTAATTTTACAGTCGTGGTCTGAACGCGGTATGTAAGTGTGGAATACAATATTTCTAGCATTTTTTTCGAATCAACAATAACACTCTAATACAGTAAGGGACCTACAAAAGCTGCCAAGAAAGAACTGTAAACTATTGACGTAAATTTAAGAATCACCACGCTTTCGACATAAGCTGCAAAAATCGAGAGAAAAATGCAAGCAAGAAATAATTATTAGTTATGAAAAATAGGGTTAATGATTCAGTTTTATTCTGTAGTAATTTATTTACAGAGAAACTATGTAGTGAGAGCATTTATTCTGTATCAGTCGCGAGAGGTCACAGTGCTTCGCCAGAAACATTCAGCACAGGGCGGGTGTAGCCGCTCGGACGGCTCCGTCCCCAGGGATAATCACTTAGCGCAGGTAGCCGGCCACAGCGCGGCAGGTAGACGATGCACCGTCAGCAGTCAAAGGGTTAATATATATTACAAGCAATACTTTTGAAACCTACAACTAGCAGAGTACTTGGCATTGCCTGGTCTAATCAGGACTCATTTACCCACAGGCTATTTTTTATATTTCTGATGTGAATCATGCGTACTAAGTTTTATTAATTTGGCACCAGCCATTTTAAGAAGAAAACTAAACATTGATATACCCAAACGATTCTCAGGACGGAGTGAATTGGATGCTGCAATACAGAATGTCAGTTTATATTTTGTTCCACACTGCATTTCAGCCCAACCATACCATGTGTTAAAGTTGCTGTTCAATAGTCAAAATATCTACTATCAGTGCATTAATACTTAACACATACATAAATCTGTATCTGAAATATATCTGTTTCTTCCAGCATCATGTAGAATCTACAGATTTTTCATGGGTTTTCACAAGGTTTAAACATAGGGTACAAGCTAAAATATGATGTACATATAATACATTTATTTACGAATATTCTGGCATAACTTAAAAGAGCTGATTTATTTGGCGGGATTTAAAACTGTGTGTTTCTATAAAGAACACTGGAAATTAAAAGGGGACAGGGGTAAAGTGGTTGGGCTTTTGTAAACCTAATATATATAGTAATTTTTGGCTTATTTTAATGTATATGGGTGAAAAATTCCTTCAAAGTTGCATAGAAACTGTAGCTTTGTATAAAGAATATTGACACTAATTAAGGGATCGAAATGGGGAGATTTGGTTTTTGTAAAAACTAATAAGGACAAGTATTTTCCCTTGTTTTAATGTATGCAAAGTTCCATCGAAATCAGAAATAAATATTGTTTTACATACGAATTAATGGGTATAAAAGGGGAAATGGGGTAGTTAACAAGAAGTATTTCGAGAATTTTCCACACACGTTTAAAGACTGTCAGTCAATATTTTTAAAACTGTTCATATTAAACAATGTTTCTCAAACACGTAGTATTTTTAAGGCTGCGCCTTTGGAATGCTGTTACACTGCATGTAGCAGCATGGCCGGCGTTTGGGGGGGGGATGGAGGTAAGTGGGTTAAATGTATCCCACTTTTGTGTAGAGCTAAAAAAGAAATAATAAAAAAATTGGACTAACTTCTCACATGAATGCTAAGAAGCTTACCCCGGGCCCCAAAATCCTTGTTCCAACCCTGTGCAGCAGAGGATTGAGGGTGTGGCTTTTACGTAGTATAGCTGTTATGGCCTGTAGCAGGCGCAGCTTGTACCAACCCGATCATGATTTTCTTGTAACGCTAGTTACAGCACAGGGAAATCAGCAGAGAGGTTGAACTTACCACTCTCGAATCCCTGTCCCTGAATCTTTAGTTTATGCTTTCATGTATTATCAACTGACGTTAAATATTTATATTTTGACAGTGAAAAAGATACTTTTATGTTTCGGCGGTTTGCCATTGTATCAAGCATAGTACAGGTACACTAAGTTTGTAAACTTTCCGCTAGAGTGCACTAGAATACGGTGATATAAGTTTCACCATCTAGTGAGAATTTGTCGAACGATTAGATAATGATACATTTTGCGTGCTTATTTAATCTAAGTTGCTAAAGGTGTTTGCAACGAGAAAGTGTGTTATTTGATAGTTTCTTTTTGTGTGTCGTGCGGTTGAGCCTTCCCAGTATAAAAACCATAAGCCACCACAAATTGTGATATATGTTGCACAGTGCAGTAGAGGTATTTGGAGGCATTGGAATATGTGAATGAGTGTATTGAACAAACTGGGCCCTTTTATAGACTGCACTGGAAATCCTACTGTTAATTTTTTGCGCAATGGATATTTTTCTGCCCATATCCTGAGCATAATGATCGTTACCACAAAAAACTTTCTATAGTTCTAAGCAGCCATTTAATACATTTTTTGAGCAATGGGTTATCCAGCTATTCTCACCAATACTCTTATCAGCAGTGATATACTACCCTGCAACTGATAAAGCATGGTGAGAAATCACTCTGATATTTAGGTTTGGAGAGAACAACAAATTCTAATATGACGCATCAGACAATCCATGATAACATTATTTGCGTGTGTGATCGAGAACTTGTTATCTAGATTTAACATATACAATAATGTACAAAGAAAAAAACTTATTACTATCATAAAAATAAAGTTATATTAATTAAGTGAGTCTGTTCTCCCAGGGAAAAATACCAGGTAAGAGAAGTGCTGTTAGAAGAAGAACTTCCTGGTTAAAAAATCTAAGAATGTGGACCTCCAAGACAACTAAGGAGTTAATCTGAGCATCAACCAGCAGAGGAAGAGACAGCCAAGATGGTTGCCGACATCCGGAACGGATAGGGATCAGAAGAGGAGAAGAATTAAGTGATTAACATTTCTGGCTCATACTGAAACATAGGAGTGTCTGAGATAAATTCATTTGGAGCAAGTGAAAAAAGTTATTTTGTATTCACAGTTAGAAGCTAATTGGTGAAATTTCTTTAAGTTGCTGTTCAAACACAAAAGTAGTGTAATTTGGAAATCTTTCTTCTTTTTTTATGGCACAAAAAAGCAAATTATATTCTGTTTCACTCAGACAAAACTCTCACCTGGTAAGGTTTTCTTAATTTTTTTGCAGTACTGGTGGTCCTGAAAAAGTTTAGAGTTTATTTTCGAAAAATACTTGAAACTAACTGCGCATTGTATTAAAATGATGTCATAGCTGCCTGCAAATGAGAACATAAATGTACTGTAAGCAATTGTGGCAGGGAAGAATTTTGAATAAAATTGAAGAAAAAAAGCAAAATACACACCAAGCTGGTTTCAAAAGAAACCTTTCTCAACTCAGTATGGTTTCAGATTATATATATATTATATCTAGGCCCCTGCAAAACTATAAACAAAACAATAAAACGTGTTCCACTTGTCAACATCTTAATTTCTATTCAAGTAGAGTGCTGTGGCATTGATACAGAAATTTTGGTTCTAAATATACTCTTGTCTAATTTAGAAGCAATGGACTAAATATAGGGGCATTTGTCAAGCAAGAGAATCCTGTTTACCTACTTCCAGATTAAGAAATATCATAAATAACAGCATTCAAATCCCAAATCTAGAATGTCTTTCAATAAATACTTTCTGTTGACCAATGATATCTGGGTAAACATACTGCCGAATGTTTTCTCTGACTGGCCGTTTGTATCATTTTACTCAGAGTACAAAGAAAATTACATTATTTTATATGTTGATAAACTAGCTTCAAATAAGCCTCAAAAGCCTTGTGATCTAGCTCTCATGAGGTGATGAAAGAATATCGGTAAGACACTGATTAAATAAATGTGATTAGGAATCACAGCCAGCCCATATTCCCTTTTTTCAATGTAGACTAGATTTAGAGAAGTGTCTTCAACAGAAAGCACTATAGATGGGAAGTGAGTGATTTTAGAATTGCAACGACTGCATCTCAAATGAAGCACTTATCTTCCTATATTGCATTTGTCGCAAATAAGCACTAATTTATTAGGAACTACTTTTAAAGCTCTGAGAAATCACTGACGAATGATGGTTGAAGTTTTAAATGAAGTTGCTTATAGAAAAATATTTTTCTTCTGGAATAATCCCTAGAAACTAGCGTATACAGCATCACTTTGTGTATTACATGTCATGTATTTAAATTTGCTTTTCCATAATCCTTGAAGATGTCTGCCATATTAAACACAGCTATACCACCTCTAATGAAATCAACATCAATGAGGCATAAAGCCACAAGTAAAAAAACTGTCCTCTTTCCAATACACAGTTTTTTGAAATAAAAAAAATGTTCAGAATAACCTAAGCAGTGTAGGGTTTTAATCTCAGATGGTAGGTAAGATAAAAAAAAAAAACCGTTCCCAAAAGCAAAAGTGTGAAACGATATTTTGGTACTGACATGTTTACTATCTCAATAAAAGAAATAGCAGCAATATATATATATATAATAAGACCATGTGATGGGGCATAGCTAGCACAGAGGACGATATACAATATCACGCCAACAGAAACGGCCGGCTGATGAGGCAAGACTAAACTACCTGGTGAGGCAGTTGATTGTTGCACTGTGTGGAAAAAAAAATGCCAAGAAATATGGAGAATATTGTTTGCTGACAGTTGCATACTTGATATATTAATCTTTCTCTATAAACTGAGTAAGCGCATTGAACGTTGATGAGAGTCTAAAGCCGGAGGGGTAAAATTTTGACCCCAGAGTTTAATAAATATCGCAGCACATTTCCTTTTATCCAATATGTACATTTCGTTAATAGTGTATGGGAGGTAGGGAAAAGAGAATACTAACTTTAATCAGAGAAATGTTTTATTCAGAGTATTATTGTAATGAATTATTCAGATAGCTCGTATAAGCTCTTCCTTGTTTGACTAATTGTTTTCTTCACTTGCCTGTGTTCTCTCAAACATGAATGTCTTTAAGGTAACAAAGAAAATATTTGGCAAATATATTTTATAAAATTCTGTTGATAGTATTGCTGAGAGTTATTGAACCAGGCATACTTCCAAATATCATTAAATTCTCTACACGATCGGCACTTACAAAATGTCTCGTACACTTGAATATTATCATCTATCAATGCAACCTGTTGAAGTCCACCTGAGCATGATTATCATTCATCTGTATCTTGAGAAATAGCTATTTTTAAGACTACAATAAACAATTAGATTTATTACCAGCTGAAACGAAAAAAAAGATTCATGGAACATAAAAACAACTGTGTGCAATTTATATAACCACTGAATCCAAGAAGACTGGATTGGTCCATAGAGTGTCATAAATATTGTTTGAGATCACCAACAAAATTATTACCATAATCGCTAAAATCAGTCTAGGCAAATACAATCATGCTTCCATATGCAAAATAAAAAAAACTTCAGATACCATTTTTCCTGATAAACACAAGGAAAAGGACATAAAAATTAGTTCCTTAAAGATAGAAAATGTTTGTTGAGTCATATTGCAGTGTTAATGGATTCTGGTTTTATCATTATCTTTAATATGTTCTTTGCATAAATATTTCACCATAAACAGTAAATAGACCAGATGAGGAAGCTATCAAATTAGGAATGTAATATTTATCATAAGAAACATGTTGGGCTCAATTTTCTACCAGTATATAAAATAATAACCAGACATGCCAACTGTTATCGGCTCATACTGCAGTCCTTAAGACTTATAGCTACAATCTGATAGAACCAAAACATTTTAGAGCTGTAGGTCCATATTGTCTACTTCTATTTAATGTGTCACTGAGTAGTTTACCTGACTTCATACAACATTATATGGTGTCACTATTCTTCCATGATGTCCAGTGGAACTACCTAATATAGTTCTACTATGTACTAACAATTACACGTAGCGAAATGTTAATAGTTCTTGCAGGAAGCTGCAGTGATTTAATAACAGTTAGCCTACTTTCTGGTATAGCTAACTTTGTAAACAAATTGCACTGCTTAATTCTTTAATTCAATTGCAGTGAAGACCATGCTACAGCAACAATATTCCTACACACCCATTCACACATTTTTCGCTTCCTCGCTTTTTTTAATTTTAAACTTTTGTGTGTAATATCACCACCTGCCTACCTTTCCCTTTTATGGAATATACTTTAAACTATTTCGCATTTTAGGTAAGTTATTCAGAACATCTCTTCGTAAATATATGTTATGACGCACCAGCGTGACTACAATGCATGTCTTTGTTATACTCTTGAGTGATGCAGCCACAAATGACTAGAGTCCGATGATTCATTTACAGTCAATCATTAATTCAGTTACAATTACATCACACTGTCATCAGGTATTTTATATTAAATGAGCAACTGAAGATTCCAAAATTTTTACTATGGCAAATGTCGTAAGACTAATGTCATTTAATTATAGCACACAGTACAACCAATAATGAAAGAGAATATATCTCACGTTTGATAATAACCACTGAACTATTGTATATATAAATATCAGTTAAATCTATACTAACAAATAAAAAAAATGAATTTTTATAGATATTTTACTTCTAACTTATAAAAAAGAAAAAAAAAGATAAACAACCATATTAAGGCTTAACATCAAACTATATTATCTCAGTAAAATGACTTAAATTGTAAATTTGATACTTTGATCGATAAGAATTTCTATAACATGAAAATACAGCAGATGATTGTTAACATACATAAACTATTACTATTTTCCAGAATATATATTTTTTACACCATTTGCCATGAAATTTACAGTTGTATTTTACTAAAGTAAATAGTTTTCAAGCATATATTTCAACAAAATTTCCATAATCTTGATGCATTTTTAAAGCACCCTACATTAGAAGATGGGTGAATAAACCTTAACAAAATTTAAAATGGAATTTCTGCTCACAGAGATGGGTTTTACCATATAGTTAGCTCACTAATGTTACAATACTTCTTTGGGAAGGAAAGGGTCATGTGCTAGACTCGCTCCAACTATTGACCGATTCGCCTGCTTAGCCACACAATGAAGATCTTTCAGTGCAATTGTGGACACAAGCCTTCCAAGCATAGTTAAGGTTGTAATCAAATCAGTATGGTTTTCATGAAACGCACAGAAATGACTGACGCTATTCATTCCAGACATATTTTGATGGAAACAAACCTTGAAAAGCACTGCACATAGCTTTTTAGATCTATAAAGGCTTTCAATATGATACTTAGACATCTATTCTGTTACCGAGATGGCATGGGGAACCAGAGGTATAAATTAAATGTATGCAGCTACTACACTGTATTGTCACCAGTTATGTTTGATGTGCTGTAGGAAGTTCTGACTCTTTCCTATCAGTGTTGTTTTTCATCCTAGATCAGCTTCGTTCTCACTCCTGTTTATCCTCTGTCTTGACACCACTGCTGGAGAACTGCTCACTCCGACACCCAGGATATAGTCCTCCACGCTGATGATATCATGGTCACCTGCAAGTCTTGACAAGAATTTGTACAACAAATCCAATGATGGAAAACTTCCATTGATAAATACAGCTTGTGCCTCAATGTCTGGAATACTGAGCAAATGGAGTGTGGGGTTCCAAGGCGATGGGTCTCTTAATATTGACAGCATAGAACTCTGTATGTCATCTGACTTCAAATACCTGGGATCAGTACTCTGTTCAGATGGTTAGACACTCCCAGACGTCTAAAACGGTGTCAATGCAGCATGTATGAAGTGTTATCAAGTCATATGGATCCTTTTTGACCTGAAGGTGCTACTGTAGCTCAAAATCAAAGGTTTACAGTTCCATCATTCATGCAGTGGCACTGTTTAAAACCAAATCGTTGCAGTCCAAAAAAGACATGAACAATAGCTGCATGTGATGAACATGCAGATAATTCACTTGATTGGAGCCCATCAGGATTTAGAATGTTTGGGCACCATTTAGGTGTGGCTTCAACCACTGAGAAAATGCATTAGTGTGCTCTGCAATGGTACGGCCATGTATTATGGATCAATGACACCTCACTGGCAATAACAGCACCTGACATAAGACTGGAGGGGTAGAAGACGACGAGGGAGACCCATGAAACACTGGCTGCATACCGTGTGGCAGAAAATGCGTCTAGTCAATGTCTCACCTGAAGATGCACAAGATCAACACAAATGGAAGGAATTAGAAAAGCAGACCATGCAATGAGGGATTAATGCTAAGAAGAAGAGAATTGCATTTTACCATAATTTACTGGCCTAGGGGGACATCATAAACAATTTTCCTAAAATTTTCATGACTTCGAGGTCACTAACATATAGATTATTTTATGCTGTTTGAGGTTTCCAATAATATATACATTAATATACATTTCTCGGGCTTCCAGCCGTGTTAATATATTTCCCGCAAATATGATATATTAACACGGCTGGAAGCCCGAGAAATGTATATTAATATTCAACGCCGTGAAAAATTACGATCCTAAATATATACATGTGATAATTTTTCTCTCCTATACAGCATCTCATGGATTATTTTATAAGACTAATAGGATTTTCTTCAATGTCCACAACTATATGATTATTTAGCCATACAAATAATATTATGCCTTACAGTATAGACAGAATATGAATTATAACTTTACGTGACACCTTAAACAAATTTCCATAATATTACAAGCATAAAAGTCTTCATCACTATAATTCTACGTGACGTTTACAGCCATTTTCAAAATTTCCTCAACCTTCACAAATATGAAGTACCTTACTTACATACAATTCCTTTTTGTATTACAAGTCAAAAGCTACAAAGAATAATGCTTCACACCACTATGAATACTTTCATGTGTTCTTAGGTAAATACAGTTCATAAACAATTTTCTAGAAGTTTACATGCATAAGGCTGCTAATTGTTATAGTTTCATTTAAGTTTTTAGAAGCTACATGATGGTGTAAACAATTTTTCACAAATATAAGGATGCTCACCTGTATGAGCTCTTTTATGTATCTTGAACTTAGAAGAATCGTTAAACAATTTTCTAGAATTCACAGGTATAAGGACGCTCATTAGGATGAACTATTTTATGTTTTTTTAGGGTAATGTACTGTGTAAATGATTTCTACAAACTTTACAAATGTAAGGGCCGCTCGCCTGTATGAATTCTTTTATGTACTACTAAAATGACCAGTCTGTGTAAAAGTTTTCCCACAAACTTCACAAACAAAAGGCCGCTCACCTGTATGAATTCTTTTATGTTCTACTAAAGTGATAAGCCTGTGTAAACGTTTTCCCACAAACTTCACAACAAACGGCCGCTCAAGTGTATGAATTCTTTTATGTATTATAAGGTACATATTGTCAGCAAAACCTTTTCCACAAATTTCACACAGCATAAGGCCGCTCACCTGTATGAATTCTTTTATGTACTACTAAGCGATTAGCCCGTGTAAACATTTTCCCACAAATTTCACAAGCATAAGGCCGCTCACCTGTGTGAATTTTTTTATGTAGTACTAAGTTAAACGAATATGAAAACTTTTTTCCACAAGTTTCACAGTGTAAGGCTGTTCACCTCTATGAATTCTTTTATGTATTACTAAGTTATTAGCCCGTGTAAATGTTTTTTCCACAAATTTCACAAGTGTAAGGCTGCTCACCTGTATGAATTCTTTTATGTTGTACAAGGCTACTATTAGCAGTAAAACCATTTACCACAAACTTCACAAACATAAAGCCGCTCACCTGTATGAATTCTTTTATGTATTACTAAGTGATTTGCCTGTGTAAATGTTTTTCCACAAATTTCACAAGTGTAAGGCCGCTCACCTGTATGAATTCTTTATGTACTACTAAGTTATTAGCCTGTGTAAACGTTTTTCCACAAATTTCACAAGTGTAAGGCTGCTCACCTGTATGAATTCTTTTATGTCGTGAAAGGTGATTATTAGCAGTAAAACGTTTACACGAAACTTTACAAGCATAAGCCGGTTTATCTTATGGATTCTTTTACGAGTTATTAGGATTTCAGAATTCACGAAAGGCTCTTCACACATACCAGAAGGGTAAGGCTGCTGTAAGATCACGAGTAGGAATGACATGACGACACCTAGAAACAAGTAACACTGGACAAATGTAGCATAATACCATTCCTATAGTTAATAAACTAGTTATTACTAGAACATTGCAGTTCAGGTTTCTAATAATCTATATATAATATTAAAACAACTTGCATTTATA
Organism: Vandiemenella viatica; assembly: GCA_031002005.1. Lineage (NCBI taxonomy): Eukaryota > Metazoa > Arthropoda > Insecta > Orthoptera > Morabidae > Vandiemenella > Vandiemenella viatica. The sequence continues at coordinate 26,670 of JARYHS010002889.1, forward strand.
CAGTTACAGCCCCACAGCTCTAAGATATGAAGTATATGACTATTTATAGTTTTAGTGCATTTTCGGGTTTACTTTTCGATTCCATTATCTATGGAACATGTATGTAATTTTGTATATAATTAGTTGGTTTTAGCAAAGCTTGGGTAAACTGTAGAAAAAATATAGATTTAAATGCTTACTCTCAGCTCACTCAATAAATTTACCGAACATTATGCACCAATTATGCTATATTAAAATTTTTATCTCTCTTATCACACTATTCAACATTTTCCTACACACAAGTGATAATTATCTTATAAAAAACTCTACATTTAAGTAATATATATTACCAGCAACATTTTCACACCTACAACTAGCAGAGTACTTGGCACTGCCTAGTCTAATGCAGGACTAGTGTTCGAAATTGAAAAAAATAAGCTTTGTAAAAAAAAAACATAAAAAAACCTAGCACCCTTGTTTTTTTCAGAATATATTTGGTATAATCATGGGTTTTATTTATGGAACTTATATTTTACCATGTGTTTCTTAAATCTTACTGAATCATATAATGTCCTTACATAATGATTCATAAATTGTAATATAATTTTATTCATCCTCTATGTCAGTACCACATCACTAGTATCAGTACCATGTAACGATACTATTGACAGATCGGGTAGCAGCAGAGCAGACTATATGAGTAGTGTAGTAAGTAAGAGACAAGATAGCGAAGTGTAAGTACGCGTGGTTATAACTGACTGTACTATGAGCAAGTGAACTGTAAGTTAGCTATAGTGACTTTATAAAGAGTGACTACAGACTTATTTGCAGTGTCGGTGACAGTTTCAGTGCAAAGCTGTAATGAGTAGGAACTGTGAACAGTGAAGTGTGGTGCCGTCACATGTGTGGCAGGTTTGGCGAGTATAAATAGTCTTGTTCACTGCTTAATCAGACCTGGCAATCTTCAGATCTACGAGGTCCGATTAGAATTATACATCTGGTGGTTTACACGCTGTTTTGTAGCAGCTAGTGAACTATTATGTAATAAACAGGTGTTAACTGTATTCCAGGAAGGATGTTTCATTTGTATCCTTGTGGCTACGTTGAGTAGACTTAAATTTCGGGGTAAACTACCCGTGGCGACTGTGTCTAGACCGACTTTCAATAGATTTAAAGCTGCTCAGAATTGAATGTAACTATGAACTCGTGTATTATCCAGTATCAGTACTAATTAAAGTAAACCAAGTAGGGACAGATATAATTATTTCATTTATCCATTTATGCAGTTACGGCGTTACACTACCACACTAGTTCGATCGGTGTCGTAGTTTTCTGTTCTGTTCCTTCTTCTCTCACCTCTAGATCATAACTTCAGAAATAGTTACATTTTCTTTTACTGGTTGTTCTTGTATTGTACACAAAATATTTTGAGATTGCAATTTAAATTATGAGCAAAAGTACACACTGTGCATAAAGGACTGTGCTGATAATTCTGTAATACAGTCCCTTTTAAGTTTGATTTTAATCTATTATCATACAAAAATGGAAATTTATTTCTTTTTTCAATTGTTGGTTTATGGCCAAATGGTTGCAAAGAAACGATTCATAATTACTGACAATTTAAATGACTCAGTATCACTATATGCTTAGAGTTTAACAATAGTAACTAATAAAAGGAAAGCACAATAAGTAATAAAAAGAGGCAAAAAAACATAGATAAATTAAAATTCATAATTTGTTTGAAAAGATCCGGAGGTCTACAGATGAATCTGTGGGGCTGGCAGCACAAGTTCAAAATAGCGAGTATACAAACCAAACAACGGGGAACAGGCGAACTCCTTCTCGCCCAACCTAGCACTCGTTCCGGAAGTCCCCCGTTCATAAAAGAATACAAGAGTCAATGTTGCCAATATTTTTATAATTTTCTTTTCTACTGAACCAGAAAAATATAGTAGATTAAAATAATTAAATAAGCTCTAGGTATATAGGTCATAGTCACTGGCTACAACTGCTTCACTCTAGACACCTGGTATAACTGACACTTTGGGTTATTAACCATCAAGTGTGCTAATCACAGATTATACAAACATATCATGATATTACACTCAGCCATATTAATATTAAAGATCAGTTGTTATCAAGGGTAATGTCGCAAGGTTTTTTTGTCTGTATGTAGCAAAAAGCCTGACCATCTATTAATTCATGTGAAGTAAATCAGACTTTATTTCAATTTAATGTTCCACATATACTGAATTAAAACTGTGTACTTTATCTACATTATTTTTAGTTGTTGTCCTACTAACAGAATTTAAAAAAAAAAATTGTAATCTAGTCAAATAAAATTCCACAGTATTTGAGAACATCAGTTCAAATGATCCCTAGTCCAAGCAGATCTTTTTATTCTGATCCTGTAAAACAATAGCCAAAAAATAAAATGTAATTTCATAGGTATAGGAAAGAAGCCTCTATCATACTGGGTATTAATAAAAGAATTGTGTAAAATCAACTCCGAAAATATCCACTTTATATAGAAATTGATATAAACAGTACTATCTGACTGAATCGTAACAAACAAAAATGAGAACTAAATGCCAACTGGATCAGTAATATTGTAATTACAAATTGTAATAGGGATGTAAGGGTAATCAGCCTCTTCCTACCAAACATCCTCCTTCACGTGGTGCACCCTGTTTGCACGGACGTGGCTCTGGTGACTGAAATATACGTGGTATATGGAGTCACCCACTGCTTGCCAACGGCCTCCTAAAGAAGGGCAGAAGAGCAGGAAGTGGCTCAGGCCACCCTCTTGCCCTTGGAGTTTGGAACGGCCCATAAAGGCAGATGAATAATCGATGGCATGGGAATGCAGAAGGCAACAGGAAGCCACTAAGGAAAGCCGTAAGAATATCTCAAAGATTTGTAAGCCTCTTAAATTACCAATAGAATAATGGCTTCTTTCTGGGTAAAATATTCCAGAGGTAAAATAGCCCCCCCCAATCTGATATCCAGGTGCAGTCTGCTCAGGGAGGAGTCATTAGAACAGATAGAAACATTCTAAGAGTCAGAGCGTGGAATGTTAGACATCTGAATAGGGCAGGTAGATTAGAAACTTACAAAGGGAGATGGAACGAGTTAAGTTAGATATCATTGGGACTAATGAGAATACCTGGAAGGATGCACAGAATTTCTGGTCTGGGAACACAGAATAATCATACAAAAGCTGTAGGGAGTTAGTGTAGAATTTGTAATGAATAAGAGAATAGGAAAATGGGTAAGTTTAGTGACAGAATTATTTTGATGAGGGTAGAAACTAGGCCTGCTCCAATCACGTAAGTACATATGTATATGCAAATGTCACAGGAAGATGGTGAAGAAATAGGGAAAATATATGCTTACATTGAAGAATTAATCCAAAATATGAATTGGGAAGAAAATCTAATAATCATTGGTGACGGGAAAGTGGCAGCTGGAGGAGGAAAAGATGGTAATACAGTAGGAAATCCCTTGGAGAAGAAGAGAGCGAAAGGTTATTTAAACTTATATCAAAAAATATTAAACAGAAGAGATTCGAATTGATTTTAATAACAGTACTATCTTCACACTTCTGAAGAGAGCACAAGCTGATAAATGTGAGAATTGCTGCACTATAAGTCAACATTCCAGGCTTCAAAATCGCTGATCAGAATAATATATAGAAAAATGGAAACTGCAGTAGAAGAGATAGTAGGTGAGGATAAATTTGAGTATAAGAAAAACTGTGGTACAAGATAAGTGATTCTGGCCTTAAGATTAATACTTGAAGAGCAAATAAATAAAAATAAAGATAATTTTTGATAATTGTTGATTTAGAAAAAAATTGATAATATTACGCAGAACAAGATGATAAAAATTTTGATTTTTGTTTTGTTTTTTATAATTGTTTTAACGTCTCTCTAACAACGTGGTCTTTAGAGACGGGAAAGGATGGGGGGCAAGGAATGGGAAGGAATTCGGTCATGGCCTTTTTGAAGGAAGCATCCCGGCATTCACCTGGAATGATTTGGGGAAACCATGGAAAACCCAAATCTCGATGCCCGGACGGGGATTCAAACCCCGTCCTCCCGAATGCGAGGCCAGACCGCTATCCGTTACACCACCACGCTCGGTAAAAGAAGAAGGGAGGTCTAAAATATGGAGAAAGAAGATGCTGCTTATGTATGGGACAACTCTAATGGCATGCACTGAAACAGGAGTTGAAATTATTTAAGTCATGGATGATGGCATGGGCAGCAACTGCGTGCTTTTGGTTCCTGTGAATACTGTCAGTGGCCATTTATTCTTATGGAAAATGGATTTGGGGTTAAACCTATATATGAAACCAGGCAGTGATTGCATGTTAAGTGGCATATTACATGGAAGGTTTCCCAGGTTGTGTGTATTTATATGTACCATAGCCTCTAGCAATTGTTTCAATAATGAAACATAGTTTCAATCTAATATACATTGATATCAAGCAAAGAAGATCTAAACTAAAACCTGTAACTGTAAAGTATAAGCATTATCTAGAAACAAAATAGGATGACTCAATCTTACCTTGTTTGCAAAAATGAGGAAGAAAGATGTGCAGGTCTGCTGGAGTCCTGGTGCATATGAAGCCCGGTCAAATTTTAAACATTTGTCGGCAATGCAGACACACATATGATGGGCAGGAAACAGCTGTGACATGTTCAAATACATGTTTTATCAGGGAACTCCAAGATAAAAATACCTGTGCACAAATAGCACACACAACTTGCAATTCTCTTTCTTGCTTCAAAGAAATTTCACTGTTATGATAAGGTGTATGGGCACACAATGTTGACAGATCTGAAAGATGAGACCACACTGTTCACAAATATACTGTGGAGTATTTACAAGTGAGTCATGGCAGAATACATGTCTTATTAGCAATCCCTTGCATTGTAAACTTGCAGACATTTAGCACACACAAACTGCAGTGGTCTCATAGCAGATGCGTTTTCTAACACACCAGTATCCTCTTGGTCACGACACTGAGCTAGGATTTGTTTAAATCTAATTGTTGACCTGCAAAGAGAAAAAAATTATATCCTTTACTAAGGATATGCACTAAAATGTATGACTTAAGCTACATACTGGCACATGAAACATTAAAAACTAATTTCAATTCCATATACTAGATATACATTAAACTGCTACACTTTATACAAATGAAACTAAGTAAAATGGAAATGGCTTTTAGGCTATATAAATGAAAGGAAAGGAAAATGACTCATCACTCACCAAAGATGAAGGTCAATGAGTGAAAAACATAAATGGCAAACAAAACGTATACAATATTTCAGTTTTCACCTTATTCACGTAATAGAAGCCGAGTCAGGTTCAGGAGGTGTGAATATGCCAAAGTTTATCACATGACTAAGTGAATTATCGATATGTCTGCAAAGACTGAGATGTTATATACAAATATATATATCCCAGGTGGTGATAAAATTATTAATATTATAACAAAAGGGTCTGGAATATTAAAATAAGCAGTATATAAATAAATTAATCAAATAGTTAAATGATAATACTATAATAATGAGTAAACCATATTGAAGTAATTACTGCTGGGCAATGCAAAGGATATTATGGAAGCAACTTTTATTCCTAACAGGAAGAGGTGAAGATAAACTTCTAACTCCTTAATCTGGAAGCTACTTGGCTAGGAGATGGATGACCCTGAGAGAAACAGCTCACATGGTCCATCCAGGGAAAGTGTTGTGAAATTCGAGCTGATTCACTGCTGATATTTGTCTTGCTTTGATGAGTTAAAAATAAAGCAACTAATTGAAGAAACCAAGGAAACCACATGGGAATCAGCATACTTCCATCGAAGAAAGGCTGATTGAACAACAATAATGCACCAGGCAATTAAAAGATTTAATGATTAGATACAAAAACATCAATTACGTGAGGTTATAGTGCTATATAAATCCTGGGGAAAAATAAACTGTTAAAATAACTGAAAGAGAAAAAATAATTACAGTGATGTGATTCAAGTCATAAAAAGTGTACAAGCCTATGTAGTGTTTCAAGTGAAATGTTGTCCCCCTAGAATGGAATGAAAATTTCAGGCAGCATTATATACTCTAATTGCCAACGCTAGTGATAACTTAAAGATTCCACCTTTATTGATTATAGCTTTATACCTCATAAGTTGAGGTGATTAGTGGTGGGAATGACTGGGAGCAAGGAACAGGAAGGAATTAGGCCATAGCCAATCAAAAGGAATCAACCCAGCCTTCATCTGAGTTGATCTGGAAAAACCATGGAAAACCCAAATCTAAATGGCTGCACAGGGATTCAAGCCCGCATCCTCCACATGCGAGGCCAGGGTGTTACCACTCACCCTCCATACCTGGTGTGATTCTACCATAGTTAACAAAGTAAATGTTTTCCCCCCTCTTGACCATGACCACCTTCACATATAATAAAAGTAAATTAATCTGTAACAAATGTATTTGCCATTAAGTGAGTTAAATATTTTTAATGATACTATGAAATTTAATTACTTTGTTTCATTTGCGTCCAGAAAAATATAACACTTTAATGTTCAATATCAGACACTCGCTATGCTAATACTGAGTTTTATCAGCAATGGGTAAATTATACACCATAGAAAAATGACATTTGTTAGGCCTGAATAATCTAACATTTAATACTGTAGTAAATCTTGGTCAAATTTTAAAGTAAAATAAATTTTCTACAACAGAAGCTTACTGTTTAATTACAAGGAAATACTTTACCTATCAGGAAACAGGTTCCATTTTTAAATTCTCTTGTTCAGGCATTTTCTAGCATATTCTAAAAAAAAAAAAAATGGAAATAATGATAAATATAATAAATTAGGAATATAATTGAGAAAAATGGAAATCAACAACATTAATGCAGGAAGTATAACACCAATAAAATATAAAAAGTTGTGTTTAGAAAAAGTTAATGACCTTATTTTTTGGTAACATGAAACCAAACCTAAATACAAGCAAACATGAAATACTCAAGTAAATTTAGATTATCATTTAAACATACTGGTCTAATAAAGAAAATAATTCCATAAACGACTACAGTAAAACTCTGAATGTCTGTTCATATAGCCTTTTTCATTTATAAAATCAACTGCAAAATTGTCATATGTATATTAGAATGAATTCTATTACACAGGGTGATTTAGGAGGAATGGGAAATAATGAAGGAGGTGGTAGAATGAACAAAACTGAGTTAAAAAAGTTCATATATACATGTGTCCGATTTTCATTCTTTTTTGGAGACACAAGTGCTAGAATATTGGGAATAAAAGTAAACACAAGAGGCGAATTACTCGCTCACACTGTAAAAACTGCAACCCCATAAAAGTACACCAAGATGTACTCAGAAGAGCTACACTTACTGTTGCAAGAGATGCGAAGTGTATTGAAGTTGTTGGAGGTATTTTTCAAACATTTAATTTAAACCTTTATGTGTGTTTTTGTATGAATAAAGTACTTGTTGTTTGTGTGCTCTTGATTATTTTCTAAGGTTTATTTTAAGCATAATATTCCTGCATCTGTATCACCAGAACAAATGGAAATTCGATACATATTTGTATGAACCTTTCTACTCAACATTGTTCATACTAGCACCTCCTTCAATGTTTACCTTTCCTCGTGAATCACCCTGTATACAAACAAACATCCTAGATTATATAGCTTAATTCTTTGTAGTGTAATCATATCTTGCACAAAGTGTGATTATTAGAACTAAGAGAGAATATCATCAAGCAATAAATAAAATGGTAATAGCATTTATGAATGATTTTAGGGTAGCCATGGGAAACCAAAATCTGGATTGTAGAGCCTAGAATTCACCAAACATCACACTGAAGGACACTTACTGCTCACCACCAGGTTCCACTCAATCTGTTTGGAAATTATCATATTGCCAGTTTGAGTACTTTAGATAAAATTATTTGATTCTTTATACATGAAGAATTGGGAGAATATACGTAGCTACCAAAATACAACATAGCTGATCTGGATAATTGGAAACAAAGGAAATTTACAACCACTGAGTGTTATTCCTGTTTTTTTTTTGTCTGTAGCTTGTTGATATGATTGGGACTAAGAAGGGGATTGGTGAGAATGAACGGGAACTCAGCCATTCAATTTTGGAGGAACAAGCACAAAATTAACAAAAATACTTTATAGAAACCTTGGAAGAAAGAAAACTGGATGGCATAGCCAAGATCAGACCACGATTCTAAACACATTCTACAAAATGGCAGAACCAAGTATTAACCTTCATATAGGCAAAGTAAGCTTCCTCCGAGGCAATGGTCAGTTATGATGATTGTAAAAAATCCAATAAGCAACAGGAATCAAACAAGAAAAATAATCCAATAAAGGGCTACAAGAAAGCTCTTACTGATTGCTTGTGCAGACTTTTTTATTTACAAAAGCCAATGTAAAATTATCATATGATTATTAAGAATGATCTTTTTTGTATTATACAAGGAAATTCAGGAGGAACGGTAATAATTAACTTTCAACACTTACCACAGATGAAGGTGGAAAAAAAAACACAAGAAAAGTGCAATATTTCGGCATACAATCTTATTTGTGCAGAAGTGAGACACCAGGTGGAGTCAGAGACCGCCATCTTGTGAATGGCCTCGCCAGTGCGGATGGTAGTGCAGGTAAGGGGGAGGGAGCTCAAATATTGGATCGATAATCGATACTTATTGATGGTATATTCTCATTGAAAGTGGTAGACCAACATAATAACTAAGTGAGGACACACACACACATATATATATATATATCAAATTTTGAAGACAAAAAACTATATGTGAAAAATAACATATAAGAAATATAAATAGTAGCGATAATAAACACTGGGTCTGTGGAGGAGGAATTGAGGCCTGGAGGCTGTCTGGTGTCCAGGATATTCTGATAGGCTAGTTCCCCATCTCACACAGTTCAGAGGAGGTTGTGTATCAGGGAAAACTTGAATTTCCATAACTGTGAAACAGATATTAAAACTATTCAGTTTGTGGGAACTGGCATGTTATGCAACTGGATGGGCCTCATTGTTAGTATATTACTGTCTGCCTGTGACCATTCATTCTGATAGCAAGTGGGTTAGTAGTGAGGCCTATATATGAGTTGGAGCAATGGATGCATGTAAGTTGATATATGAGGTGTGCTGTCATGCAAGTAGCATGACCAATGATGGGGAATGTTTCACCTGTGGTAGGATTGGAGTAAGTGGGAGTGGTGTCATTACTGAATGATGATGTAACGGAATCATGAACTCCAATAGACCTGGAGAAACAAATAGATGATGCTAACTCCATTTTTGAACCAATTCCAAGAAAGTAAACATGGAGCTCTATGTTTGATATATAAATTGACAGTCAATGGCTTATGATCTACAGTGATATCCCCACCAGGTCAAATTGATATATCCTCACAAGTTCATAGTGAGATGTTATAGTACAAACTCAGGGATTCCACAACAGGGCATGTCATAAAATTGCTGTGTTTTCATAATGCCTGTACAAACACAATGTCCTGTTAAACAGTACACAGAACTGTAAAGAGAAAAAACAGTGATGTTTACAGCAAAAAAAAAAAGAGAGAGTTGAAGTTACTATTATCTACAAGCCAGTCAGAGACTGATAAGAATAGTTAGTTTGACCTCAGAACTGTTTATTTGTACCAGCTGTAAATTACCAAGACATACTCATGTCTCGAAGCACCAACAGCGACAGTAACGCGAGCAGACACAACTTAATGTAAACCACCACTGAGTCTGCAAGTGGTGAAACAAATTGTTCTCATCATGAAACAGGATCTATCAACAAATCTCACACCTTGGTCTATGGTTATGTGTCAATTGCAGTAAGGACTAGCACATTACTTTTTACAAATCACACAAACTACAGAACTTCTGTATTATATATTTGTATATTTTTCAACAGAAATATTTAAGTAATATTTTTTAACTTATCATCTTCAGTTATGACTAGCAGCTAACTAAAGAGCAGGAATTTTACAGGACCACCACAACTATATTATTTGGAGCAAAATATAAATCAGTGGTTTGAAACATATGCACAACACTTCACTGGAAAACACACCCCTAATGCAACACATGTGAATAATTTATCAGTAGACTTGTACAGGAAAATTCCGCTAGCAGCATGTCAATACTAACAAATGTGAAATCTATATGTGTAAGTGAATCTTTCCCAATTCTCTGTCTGTTAAACACAAAAATGTATCAACCAGTCACATTCCTTAACTAGTAAATATAAAATACGCTTTAAGAACTTCATATTTAACTGAAAATGGAAAGCAAGATACTCAAGAAACCAATTTTCACACAACTAGAAATAGGTTTTCCTGAAGAGCTTTGCAACATATTCAGATAATCAATAAACACAGACGAAAACACTGATAGCAGTCACTGAAGAATACAAACCTAGTAAATTGTATTTCAGTAATAAATTCCCATGCCTGTGATAATTTTCATATAAGAAATACATTCGCCCAGTAATTGCTGCAAAAAGGACTTTTTTCTTCGGTTTCGTCCGCCGACTAATTACAGTTAAACACTAACAAACATCTTTTAGTTACTATAAATGCATTTGCTGAACTTTTCTTCGGACGATAAAACACAACTTATTCAAATGTATCGTGAACATCATTTGGTCGACTGACACAGTTTAACGAGCAGAATGTGCTAATTCACAAATCTTTACAAACCTAAACGAAAAGCAGGCTAGTGAAAGGGATTTCTGTGGGACTTTAAGCGGTATTGTTCGACTCCGTAAGCAGCTTTAAGCTGTAAACCTACCTCTTCCAGAATATACACAGCATTTGCAGGCTCCATATCACCTCCTTCTGTTGTCTTGAGAGAGCAAAGCGTAATATAACATCACAGCAATATAACAACGTCCACGAGAACAGTTGATAGGTTCAGCTGCAGAGATTATTAATGTTCCAGAGTGAAAATTCCACTCTCAATTTCTGCTGCCAAAAACTAAAATCATTGCTGTCTGAAAACTAAAATTGTAACCAGTCTTTCCCTAATTCCGTCGACGTTTATAAAATTAATGAATACGCCAACAATTTACTTTTCAACTAATCCACGGCAATGGAAACGTCAGTAAATGTGTTGATTTGTGAAAATCCAAAATCCAATTTACATCCAAATATATTTACTCAGTTTCTTTATATTTCACTCCTCTCATACTAATAAGAAAAACGTTTACAAAAAATTACTTTTAATTGCAATCAATCTTAACTTCAAGTGGCAATTTTAATTTTCCCTGAAATTGTACATTGTACAGGGTGTCCACAAATGAATATCGGGGTTTTAATGCTTTATAAGATTTATTACATTATCCTTACAGTTATAAATGATATGTCAAATGAAAGAGCAACTCAAACAGTTTTATATACAAGCTTACAAGTGTTCTATGTGGGCACCATTTGTCACACGGCACACATCAAGTCTGTTGCTGAGTTCTTCCCAAACGTTGAGCAGTGTGTCTTCAGTAACTGTTGCAACAGCTGCTTCAATCCTCTGTCGTAATTCAAGGAGGTCGGCTGGTAACGGAGGCACATACACACGATCCTTGATGAAACCCCAAAGGTAGAAATCGCATGGCGCTAGGTCAGGTGAACGTGGGGGCCACGCATAGCAAGCTCTGTCATTGGGCCCCTTGCGGCCAATCCAGCGGTCGGGTACAGTTACGTTCAACCAACCGCGTACTTCGTTATGCCAGTGAGGTGGCGCACCATCTTGCTGGAAAATGAAGTTCTCTGGTCCATATTGTTCCAACTGAGGGAAGAGCCATTGCTCTAGTGTATCAAGGTAAGAAGTACCAGTTACAGTCGGTTCATCAAAAAAGAAAGGTCCGTAAACTTTCCGCCGGGATACGGCACAAAAAACATTGATTTTAGGGGAGTCTCGTTGCACTTGTACGATCTCTTGAGGATTTTCTGAGCCCCAGATCCGCACATTATGAGTGTTAACATGTCCACTGAGGTGAAAGGTCGATTCATCACTGAAGACAACATGATGTAGAAAATCTTCATCGTCATGTAACAACATTTCGTTAGCGAATTTGGCACGTAAACCATGGTCTGCAGGCTTTAGAGCCTGTAACAACTGTAAACGGTAAGGACGTAGTTGCAAGCGTTTCCTTAAAACTTTCCAAACAGTCGACTTAGAAATTTCTAATTCGCGACTAGCCTTCCGAACAGATTTCTTTGGGCTACGAGTGAACGACTCTCTCACTCGCTCAACAGTCTTCGGTAACTCTTGGTCGTCCCGCGCTCTTCCCTTTACAAAGGCAGCCTGTATATTCAAACTGATGATACCATCTACGGATGTTATTGTCACTTGGAGGATCACGCCCGAACTTAATGCGGAACGCACGCTGCACAGTAACTACAGATTCAGTCTTTGCAAACTGTAAAACACAAAACGCTTTCTCTTCACTGGTCGCCATCTTTGCTACTACCGTATTCTAGCGGATCGCAGCGGAAACATTTCACGCACATGCGCACTAGTGCCAACGAACAAAACTGTTTGAGTTGCTCTTTCATTTGACATATCATTTTTAACTGTAAGGATAATGTAATAAATCTTATAAAGCATTAAAACCCCGATATTCATTTGTGGACACCCTGTATTTATTTAATGGTACTTTTGCATCATACGTAGTACAAAGTAGAAATGATATGGGATACGTCAAAAATAGTCTGTATGCAGACAGACACACACGCACACACATACAGACACAACATACATTCTCTCTTTATCCTTTCTGTGATTAACTATAAGATAACATATCAAAAAAATTACTGTAACGAGCCAGCCCATACAATTAGAAATCAGAAAGTTTTGAAATTTATCCTGAGGATTTAATGAAGGAACCGTAAAAGGTAAAAATCCGCAAGGCCGCTGGTGTTAATAATATTACTGCAGATGTTTAAAAGATAACAGGATGTGAAACTGCACCTTATCTTGAAACGTTAATTAAATTGAGTCCCGATACTTGCTGCTTACCTGATTACTGGAATAGTGCGATAGTAGGACCGGTCCATAATGGAGGGGTAACAAATAAAGCCGAATCAGTTTAACATCAGTTGCAGGTAAACTGACGGAGAGATTGGCATGTAACCACATCACAGTTAGCTGTGTGCAACGTAAGTCTATTCAAGTAGGCTGCAAGGCTTAGGCAATGATATTAATGCGAATCTCAGTTAGTAGGATATGTGCAAGATACTTCTAATGAAATGGAAAAGGAAAACGCTTATAGGTAAGGATGGAGAAGAAGTTACTGAGGATTTTTTAATAAAAGGCAAAGATTTTAAGTAACTGGTTTAGTGAGATCATTAGGGACGAAGAACAAGAAACGGGAGGGTCTAAATCGGATAACGAGCCTAACAGCACAATTAGATATGAGCAGACCAAAAATTTGAAATTCGTCCTGAAGATATCATGAAAGAACTGAGAAAGTTGAAAAAATATAAAAGGGCTGGTGTAGATAATATTACTACAGAAGTCTTTGAAGATAGTAGAATGTGACTTTGTATCTTACGTTGAAATATTATTTAAATTGAGTCTGGATACTTGCTGCTTACCACAGGACTGGAAAAGTGCAATAATAGTACCGGTACATATAGGAGGGGTGAGAAACAGAGTCGAAAATTTTAAGGCTGGAGGTTTTCTCGGAGTTGAATATGAATTAAAACTTGTTATGCCACGGGATTTACAATTTGAGTCACCAACATGCAGTTTGTTCCTCCTTCAGAATAACAATCAGCCTTTAACTTTTTATCTGTGTACCTAATAAGCTGGCTCATCTCTTAATATATCTTCATCTCCTGTTCACTCACCCAGCTTGATATATTGTCGATATCTCCCTGCACCTGTTCACAGTCTTTTTACCGTTTTTATCCTGTTATGTAACATTATGTCATCTGCAAAAAAATATAACTTGTGGTAGTAAACCGTCAATAGAATCATTCATAGGAATAACGAATAGCAATGGTCATCAGATGGTTTTCCACAGCAGCTGTTATCACATGGTTTTCCGCAGCAGGTGTTATCAGAAGGTTTTCCATAGCATGCGCACGACTTGAATGTCTCCCCATTACGGCTTTGTGGAATGCTACCTTAGCTTTTGCTTATAATAAATTCTGTAAGACGAGATTGCTTTTTGCTGCCTACAGTCGAAATGGTGTGTCGTAGTCGAATGCTGGGACGGTCGCAAACTCGCCGACATAAACGACACACTACACAAACAAAATAAACTCACAACACAGAAGTTATATGTTTCGCGAACAGATGGCAACACTTGGCTGCCTTATTTGATCAGGTTCACCAATACTTTATGAAACGGGCGTGGTGATTAAAAGGTGTGGCATCCTTAATAGCTCTCGCTATTTCCATAACTCAGTTCGTAACCGAAACTGATTGGAGAAATAAAAACAGATATTTGGCAGAATTTGCCAATTTAATTTGTGTTACGAACACAATAATCAACCTTAAGGCAGGGCTACACTGCGTCACGTCACGTGATGTTAAGTGATATCACGTGACAGACGTGAGTTGTTTACTGTCTTACGAGTCACGTGCACACTGCAGTGACGTCACGTTTTTATTCTCGGCTTGCCCACGTATTCTGTAGTCACGTGATGTCTCGGTTTCTTTCTCCTTCACATGTTTCCTCACTTGTTTTTAACGATTGTTTAGATGAGAAGTTAGTGAATATGATTTTTTAATTAATTCGACTTAATTGCTGATGGAGCGCGCGCTCTGGTGGCAATATTACTGTTCTCTCATTTTACCCTTTCTTCTACTCACCTACTATTGCCCACTGCGAATATGAGTTTCAAACTCTTTCAGCGTTTTGGTAAATTATTCATCAATTTCCTTGGTAATTTATTCCAGTCCCAGACCTCTTTAACCCGAAGAGTCTCTACATTTGGTACCGGGGTTGCGTAGACAAGGGCTTTCAAATGCCCCCATAAATGGAAGTCAAGAGGGTTGAGGTCAGGAGAGCGTACTAACGAAACTAAAATGAGCTCTAACATGGAAAGTAAGTGTTTCCAGACACATGTCCACGTAACAAATTTTCTTTGTTTGTGTGTGAGGAATGTTTCCTGAAAGTTTGGCCGTACCTTTTTATAACACCCTGTATATAGTGAAGGATCTAAATTTTCTTCTCTTTGCAGGTCAACAATTAGATTTCATCAAAGCCTAGCTAAGTGTCGTGACCAGGAGGATACTGGTGTGGTAGAAAACACTTCTGCTATGAGGCAACTGCAGTTCATGTGTGCTAAATGTCTGCAAGTTTACAATACAAGGGATTTGCTAATAAGACATGTGTTCTGCCATGACTCACTTGTAAACACTCCACTGTATGTTTGTGAACAGTGTGGTTTCATTTTCGCAGATCTGTCAACATTCTGTGCCCATACACCTTATCATAGCAGTGAAATTACTTTGAAGCAAGAAACAGAATTGGAAGTTGAGTGTGCTAATTGTGCTGAGGTGTTTTTATCTTGGAGTTCTCTAACAAAACATGTATTTCAACATGTCACAGCTGTTTCCTGCCCATCGTATGTCTGTATGCATTGCCGACAAATATTTAAAAATTTGACTGCACTTCATCTGCATCAGGACTCCACACATCCTTCTTCCTCATTTCTACAAACGAGGTAAGATTGAGTCATCCTATTTTAGTTTCTAAATAATGCTTGTACTTTACAGTTATAGGTTTTGGTTTACATCTTCTTTGCTTGATTTCATTGTATATTAGAACGAAACTGTGTTTCATTATTGAGGAAATGGCTGGAGGCTATGATACATATAAATACACTCAACTTGCAAAACCTCATATGTAATATACCAGTTAACATGCAATCACTGCCTGGTTTCATATTTAGGTTTGACCCCAAATCCACTTTCCATAAGAATAAATGGCCACTGATAGACGGTGTTCACATGGAACCCAAAGCACCCAGTTGCTGCCCATGCCATCACCCATGACTCGAATAATTTCAACTCCTGTTTCATGGTGCATGCTGTTAAGAGTTGTCCCAAACATTAGCAGCATCTTCTTTCCCCATATTTTAGAACTGACTTCTTCAAAATTTCTATCCTGTCAGTTTTTTTCTAAATCAACAATTACCATAAAAGTATCTTTATTTTTCTGGATTTGCACTTCAAGTATTACTCTTAAGGCTAGAATCACTTCTCTTGTACCACAGTTTTTTCCTATACTCCTATCTTCACCTACTATCTATTCTACTTCGCTTTTTTTATATCTTATTCTGACAAGTAATTTTAAAGCCTGGAATGCCATACTTATAGTGCAGCAGTTCTCACATTTAGTAGCTTGTGCTACCTTCAGAAGTGTAAAGATAGTACTTTTATTGAAATCAATTTGAATCTCTTCTGTTTCATAATTTTTTGATATAAGTTTCAGTAATCTTTATCTTCCTTCTTCTCCTAGGAGTTTCAGAAGATCTGCAGGAATCTCATCAATCCCAACTGCCTTATTTGTTTTCAGATCATTGAAAGCTTGATCAAATTGTGTCATGTAAAACAGGATATCCTAAATCATCAAAATTGACATCACCTTTTTTTCCAGTGCACTGTTTTCAAATCAGCACCATCATACTGTTTCTCCCTATATATCATTCCTTTGGTTTATTCTACCTTCTGTACTTAAAATGTTTCCCATCTGCAGATTTAATGTGTATACCTCTTTTCTTTATTTCTCCAAACTTATGTTTATCTTCCTATATGCTGCATCTATTTTACTATGACCATTTCCTTTTCTGCTTTTTCACTGTTTTTCTTGCAGGCTTTTTTCTTTTGCTTTTTTGTATTTACTGTTTATTTGAATTCTACATTGTCTGTATTTCTTTCTCCCTGCTTCATCCTGGGTAATTTTGTTCCTTGTTCTCTGATCCATCATCTCCAAAGTTTCTTCTGTGGTCCAAGGTTTCCAGGTGGCTTGTTCCCTAAAGCCTAATGTTTCTTTACGACTTTTGATTATTTCTCTCCTCAACCCAGTCCATTCATCGTCAGTTGAACTTCATTAGAGTTATTTTTTAGCCCCACGTCTACCATCTTCAAATCAGGATCAAATTTTTCCCTCCTGTTAGATTGTTTTAGTCAGTTTACTTCCAGTCTGTTGTGTTTGTATTGCTTCTTTATTTTCTTGAACTTCAACCTTTCAGATTCTGGTTAGTCTACGTTTGCTCCTGGATATACTGTACAATTTAGAACTTGATTCCTGAGTCTATTTAACCATGATATGATCTATGCGATACCTACCTGTATCGCCGGGATGTTTCCACATATAGAACTTTCATGCATGGTTCTAAAATAGTGTGTTCCCTATGACGAGTTTATATTTTTTACAAAATTCTATAAACCGGCTTCCTCACTCATATCTTTCTCCTAGACCAAAATTTCCTACTGCATTAACCAATTTTCCTTCTCTAGCTGCCACATTCCCAGTCACCAATGATTAGTAGATTTTCCTCCCGTTTCATATTTTGGATTAATTCTTCAATTTAAGTGTATATTTTCCCTGTTTCTTCATCTTCCTGTGACACTGCCATATACACTTGTACTAACGTAATTGGAGCAGTTATAGTTTCTTCCCTCATCATAATAATTCTGTCACTAAACTCACCTATTTTCCTATTCTCTTATTCATTACAAATTCTATACCAGTAACTGCACCTACAGCTTTTGTATTGATTATTCTGTGTTTCCAGACCAGAAATCCTGTGCATCCTTCCAGTTATTCTCACTAGTCCCAATGATATCTAATTAAAGTAATTCCATCTCCCTTTTTAAGTTTTCTAACCTACCTGCCCTATTCAGATTTATATCATTCCACACTCCGACTCATAGTATGTTTCTATCTGTTCTAATGACTCCCCCTGAGCAGACTGCACCTGGATAACAGATTGGGGGACTATTTTACTTCTGGAATATTTTACACAGGAATTTAAGAGGATTACAATTATTTGGGATACCCTTAGGGCTTCCTGTTGCCTTCTGCATTCCCATGCCATTGATTATTTCTCATTTATCTGGCTTTATGGGCTGTTCCAAAGTCCAAGGGGAAGAGGGTGGCCTGAGCCACTTCCCACTTTTCTGCCCTTCATGAGGAGGCCTTTGGCAAGCAGTGGGTGACTCCTTATACCAGGAGTATTTCAGTCACCAGAGCCTCATCCCTGCAAACAGGGTGCTCCACGTGAAGGAGAGGTTGACGTTTGGTAGGAAGAGGCTGATTACCCTTACATCCCTATTACAATTTTACAGTTTACAATATTACTGATCCTGTTGGCATTTAGTATTCATTTTTGTTTGTTTATGAGTCAGTGAGATAGTACTGTTTATATCAATTTCTACATAAAGTCGATATTTACGGAGTTGATTTTACGTAATTCTTAATATCCAGTATGATATAGGCTTCTTTCATATACTTATGAAATTATATTTCATTTTAGACTATTGGTTAACAGGATCAGGATAAAAAGATCTGCTTGGACTAGGGATCATTTGAAATGATGTTCTCAAATACTGTGAATTTTATTTAAGCAGATTACTAAACTATTTTCTTTAAATTCTGTTAGTATGATAAAACTAAAAATAATGTAGATAAAGTACAAAGTTTTAATTCAAAATATGTGGATCCTTAAATCGAAATAAAGTCTGCTGTACTTAACATAAATTAATACACGGTCTGGTTTCATGCTACCTACAGAAAAAAAACTTTGTGACATTCCCATTGATAACAAGTGATCTTTAATATAAATGTGGCTGAGTGTAATAGTATGATATGTTTCTATAAACTGTGATTAGCACATTCAGTGGTTAATAACCCCAAGTGTAAGTTATACCAAGTGTCTATAGTATCTAGCAAGAGACTGAAGTCCCTTTTTCTGAATTCTCATTTTTACCGTGGTGGTTATTTAGTGGCTAGAAAAGATTGATTCTAAAGGTCTGAAAACAGTTAAAACCAGAAAATTATATTAGATCAATGTTCATAATTGATAATTATAGACATAATATGCCACTATCATCATGGCAGCATAAATGAAATGAAACTAACAGTTAGTGTCCATATTGAGAAAACATCATTAGATGTTAATATGAGGGGAAACATTTCAGTTTCCACTATGAAGTATAGCTGAAGTTGCACATATAGTCTAGGCTGCTAAGCTGTTTGAGATTTTGGTCATCTGGCAGGCTAGAAAGGTACAAGGCAGTTGCCATGTCTGGCACTTATGTATATGATGGCGTTGGAAAACTGGATCCCCGAAATATCATGCAGTATCAACAGGTTCACTGGGCATGGTACCCTAGAGCATTGTATTAATACTCTGCACTATAAAAGACTTATTGAAAAGAGTTATATTACAATATAACACTGACAGTAAACTTATTAATTAATTTTGTTTAATTACTCCACAACACATATCAGTAAAGAAAAAGAACTTGGTATAAATTATGTGCAAACACTTTAAATATAATCTCATTTACTAAAATAATTTCATTGACCCTAATATTTATGTGTATTACATGCTATTTACAATGTAAGAGTTGTAACAACACAATGTATAGTGTCATTTGAATATATTATTCTATAGAAAATTCACAATGCCTCATGTTTTGTTAATTAAGTAATCTATAATATATATACATATCAAGTATTTTCATCTATAGCTGTTATAACTCAGTAATTATTCAGGCTATTTTTGCTTTTGCTGCATAATCATTTACAGATACATTAAGACAATTTATGCATTTATAATGCACTATGAAAATAACCTTGCCTACTGAGATGCTGCTAAAATAAATGGATTTGATCTCTGTGTGCTTGATCAACATATTCAGTAAAGTGATTGAATTTTTTCCTGCACAGAGGTGCAAATTGAAAATTATTGAATAACTTAACTATTGTGCTGCGTAATGGATGTAATATAAACTACAATTAACGATATTAAACCTAACATAGTGATCCTAGTTTGTATATAGAGCTTATGTCATTTGAACATCAAATCTTATATATACAATAGGGTGTTAGTATATCCGAGATTAATAGACATTGATTCTGTTTGACCAATTATGATGAGAGTTGACACATGCATTTCTTTTTTATAGAGAAGGTTTATGACCAAAAAAATTCCAAAACCACTCCCCCTTTTTATAATCCTTAGTTTTTATACAAAACCACTTTTTTATCGGATTTCGTTGGAACCTTGTACACGTATACTTTAAAATAACCAGAAAAACCTAACACCTCTCCCCCTTTACATTCACAGTTTTTATCAATGTTCTTACAAAGCTACAGTCGACGCCATTTGACAGATCACCATGAAAGTTGGCACATATATGTATTTTTTCATGGAGAAGTTTTCTGACTAGCAAAAACTACCCCATTTCCCCTTTTATACCCCTTAATTCGTATGTAAACCAATATTTTTTTTCTGATTTCGATTGAACTTTGCATACTTTAAAACAAAGGGAAAAATACTTGTCCTTATTAGTTTTTACAAAACCAAATCTCCCCATTTCTATCCCTTAATAAGTGTCAATATTCTTTATACATAGCTACAGTTTCTATCCAATTTTGAAGGAATTTTTCACCCATATACATTAAAACAAAAATTACTGTATATATTAGGTTTACAAAAGCCCAACCACTTTACCCCTGTCCCCTTTTAATTTCCAGTGTTCTTTATAGAAACACACAGTTTTAAATCCCGCCAAATAAATCAGCTCTTTTAAGTTATGCCAGAATATTCGTAAATAAATGTATTATATGTACATCATATTTTAGCTTGTACCCCATGCTTAAACATTTGAAAACCCACGAAAAATCTGTATATTCTACATGATGCTGGAAGAAACAGATATATTTCAGATACAGATTTATGTATCTGATATGTATTAATGCATAGATAGTAGATATTTTGACTATTGAACAGCAACTTTAACACATGGTATGGTTTCGGTTGAAATGCAGCCTGGAACAAAATATAAACTGACATTCTGTATTGCAGCATCCAATTCACTCCGTCCTGAGAATCGTTTGGGTATATCAATGTTTAGTTTTCTTCTGAAAATGGCTGGTGCCAAATTAATAAAACTTAGTACGCATGATTCACATCTGAAATATAAAAATAGTGTGTGGGTAAATGAGTCCTGATTAGACCAGGCAATGCCAAGTACTCTGCTAGTTGTAGGTTTATAAAGTATTGCTGGTAATATATATTATAAATATAGAGGTTTTTTTATTAGATTACGGCAGTTCTGCATGGGAAAGAGTTGAACAGTGTGATAGGAGATATAAAAATTGTGATATAGCATAATTAGTGCATAGTGTTCAGCAAATTTATGGAAGTGAGCTGTGAGTAAGAATTTAAATATATTTTCCTACACTTTACTCAAGCTTGCTAAAATCAAATAATTATATACATAATTACATACATGATCTATAGATAATGGAATAGAAAAGTAATGCCAAATGTATGAAAACTATAAAATAGTGATATAGTTCATATCTTGTAGATGTGGGACAATAACTGTATAAATGAAAGTTCTTTTAATATTATATATAGATTATTAGAAACCTGGTGTGTGATTTTCTAATAATAACCATTAGTTTGTTAACTATAGGAATGGTATTACGCTAAATTTACCAGTGTTACTTTGTTTCTAGGTATCAAGTCATTCCTGCTCATGATCTGCAGCAGCCTTATGCTTCCAGAATGTGTGGAAAACCTTTTATGAATTCTGACATCCTAATAACTCATAAAAGTATAGCTGAGATAGATCAGCTTTATGCTTGTGAAGTTTGTGGTAAATGTTTTACTGCTAATAGCAACCTTACACGACATAAAAGAATTCATACAGGTGAGCGGCCTTACACTTGTGAAATTTGTGGAAAAACATTTACATGGGCTAATCAATTAGTAGTACATAAAAGAATTCATACAGGTGAGCAGGCCTTACACTTGTGAAATTTGTAGAAAAACAGTTTACATGGGCTGATCAATTAGTAGTACATAAAAGAATTCATACAGGTGAGCGGCCTTACACTTGTGAAATTTGTAGAAAAACGTTTACATGGGCTCGCTGGCCAGTCCTGGCCGGTGCTGCAGCGCCATCCGCAGCAGGTGCAGGTGTCCCGCCCGACACAGCGCCTGCATCATGAGGCGAGCTGTCTCTGGAGGCTCCAGCTGGCGCTTTATAACATCCAGCTCGCTGCAGCTGATAGTACCGCCTCCAGCAGTTTCTCCAGGACCTCAGGAAACAGGCGGATAGGTCTGGAAACCACTTCCTCCTTTGCGAAAGCGCTCAACACCACATCAGCCGTCTCGTCCATTGCAGATCTGTACCAACAATGATCAAATCGCTGTAAGCATAAATCCCACATTAAAAACATTAATAATGTGTTTGTTACCTGTACCAATTCATTCATAGTTTGGCACCCAACACCTGAAAACTTTGATTTATATTAACTACTTGTTTACATACGTTTCTGATCAAATATTGTAATATCTCGTCGTTCAGCACGAGTTTAAGCAATCCAAAATTAATTTAAACATGAAACAAAAATTTCACCAAAAATAGTATTTCGGACGTGGAACGCTTTCTTGCAGTACTCATACTACGGGAGGTGGGAGCTTTTGTTTTACTGTCGTATTACCTTGTCCCTGGCGGTGTACGTATCAGACATTCGTATGTTGTGTCTATGGCGTCACATTCTATTGGTCGAAATTGTTTTTGGCAGCGAAGAAATTTGTGAAAGAATAGACAGGCAGGTAGGTAATATTATGAGTTTTACTGGATTAGTTTATCTGTTTGCGGTGGGAACAGTCCAAGGTTAGATTAGAATATATGAACCAGTCGAATGATTGATGACAGCTAAAATAAAGTTTACGTGCTCTCAATACACTGGTTGCTAACAGTTAGTAGTAACGAGTCCTTCCCTACCATTAACTGCAATACTGCTCAGTGGTCTACCGCCTGTCGGAGGTTTTGCACAATAACCTGGAGCGGTTCGTGCATTATGTTCCTTACCAACAGAGCTTAGGCAGTTTGTGTATAGATGGCAGCACGTTCCCTGTCGTGTAGCGAGGAGTGGCCGCTAGGCTGTCATCTGCACAGTGCGTCGAACACCGAACAAAACAAAACATCGACACACAATCAGACTGTACCAGGATACAAAATAACCAACCAGTCGTTCTATTTAGGGGATGGTACCGACTATAACTGCTGTGTGAATTATTTCTTAAGAAATATTTTATTCAGTGACCAATATATATATAATAAACCGCGTGAATGGCAGAACAGAAAATCACGACTTCAATTAATTAGTGTTTCAATAAAGTGACTGTTGGTATAGCAAACTCGGTCACAGACGCTAGTTGCCGCCCCTGCAGCACTGTCACTCGAGGCCTCAATCACTGTTAATGACTGCCAAGTCTACAAACAAAATAGGGCGCAATGTAGCAACGATTTTTACGGAATGTCTTTCTTTACGTCCATCGATTATTTCTGTTGTTAAAAATTATGTTTGTCTGCTAAGCATACAAGTTAAAATTATAACCGCGCAGTCAACCAACTGAATATAAATTTTGCGAAACTGAAATGATAGATCTATCAGGCCTGTATCAAATCAACCAATTTATTCAGAAAGCCACAGTTATTGTTCTATTATTCTCGGGAAGACGAAGAAATCATAGACAGTCACTTCATAATTGCAGGAATCCCGTCATTGTCTGCGACAGGACGTAGACTCGCGCCCTGGCTCTGCAGACTAGGCGGCGGGAGCCATTAGTCGGACAGTGGGACACAACTTGTATGGTTCAATACCTGCTGCACCACGACTACGGCCGTATTCACGACAGGTGATTAGGAGGCGGGACTGACACACACACAGTGTGACCAGTATCAGCGCCTCCTCCCACTGACGGAGCTGCTTCAGTGGACACGTTCCTATATTCCGTGTGAAGAATACAAACAGCTTTATCTTCGTCTCGGGTGCTATTCCTGTTTGTGGCGCACGCATTTGAGATTGTTTATTGAATACATCTTGATACTCATACAGTCACTAAATTGTGTTTGGTGTTTCGCGCTACAACTACCAACAGTTTTTCTATCATCAGTCCCAGAAAATTTCAAGCTGTTCAGTAATAGCTTTGTTTTCCAATGTATTTTAACAAACGATTCATAACAAGTCAATACATATCACACGCATTTCGGAACAAACATCAGTTTTCGCCTTTGCTAATTACTTTGGAACTAATAACTCGTAATAGATGGTGAGCCATATGCAAGATATTTCAGATGAATTGGACAAGGGAGGCCAAGTTGATAGTGTGGCACTAGATATTTCTAAGGCATTTGACAGAGCTAACTATAAAATGGTTTAAAATAAACTGAAATCTATTGGATTGGATGAGAAAGTTACTTGCTGGGTACAGGCATTCTTAAAAGCCAGGAAGAAAAGTGTTAAGAGTAGGAAATACACTATCAAAAGAGGTGGAAATAAATATGGGAGTACAACAGGGTAGTGTATTGCGACCATTGCTGTTCATATTTCTAATTAATGACTTTTGATGGATTGCGGTCAGAGTGTAGATACCCTGCCGTTTGTGAAAACTGCAACACCGAGAAGGAATTATCCGAATAGAGCCACACTTGATGGAAGTGGCGACGGGTGTGCAAGCAATAAGTGATATGTTTTGTAGCGAGATAGGGTACACCTATTCCGAGAAAAGCCATCTCGTGTCGGTCCGACAGGGTCGGTGTTGCGCCGAGTGTAGTCGGTCGCTGCAGAGCTGACACACAAGGTGGACACAATACAGTGAGTGCCAGTATGCCTCGTCGACGTCAAAGGGAGTCGGCATGTGAGCGAGTTGGAACGGAGCAGAATGATCGGTCTCCGGGAAACGGGGTCGTCATACCATGACATTTCCGCTCGCAAAGGGCATACTGCTACGACAGTGATGCGTGTGTGGAAGCAATGGATAGAGGAAGGTCGTACACAGCGACGAGCGGGAACTGTACCAGCGAACAGGATCACAGCACGGGATGACCGTCATCTTGTCCGCATCGCCATAACGGACCGCACAGCGTCATCCACATTGTTGGCTCGTCGCTGGAGCACTGCAACAGGTGTCAACTTGTCTGCATCGACGGTTCGTCGCCGCCTGCTGCAGGTTGTACTGGTTGCATGCATGCCATTACGTCGGCTTCCATTGTCCAGAAACCACTGGCTCCTCCGATTGCAATGGGCACGTGAACACCGTCACTGGGGTACTGAGAGGTAAAATGTAATCTTTTCGGACGAGTCCCGCTTCAACGTGTCCTACAGTGATGACCACGTACGTGTCCGGCGGTACCGTGGTGAGCACAACCTGGAGGGCTGCATTGTGGAGCGGCATAGCGGACAAACACCAGGAGGGATGGTTTGGGGCGCCATTGGTTACAATATCCGATCTCACCTCCTACGTATTGAGGGCACTTTGAAAAGCAACCGGTACCTAACGGTGGTTGTGGAGCCTAAGGTACTCCCCCTGCTTCAGGCATCTCCTCAGGCCACATTTCAACAGGACAATGCCCGGCCACATGTTGCGAGGAATGTACAGGCCTTCTTCGAAGAGCGACGGATACCATTGCTTCCCTGGCCTGCACGTTCGCCCGACATGTCGCCCATCGAACATGTCTGGGATATGGTTGGTCGGCACATTGCGCGTCACGGTCCTCCAGTGTCTAGTGTCACGGATTTGTGGGGTCGGATACAAACTGCGTGGAGGGAAATCCCTCAGGAACGCATTCAGAACCTTATTGATTAAATGCCACGGCATGGTGGCCACACGACATACTGAATAGTAGGGCTCAAAGGACATGTACAGACTTGAAAATGGTTATCATTTGTTACTTGTCACGTACCTAACCTGTGGTATGAAATTAATTGAATTCATGCGTTTCCTTCTCGGTGTTGTACTTTTCACAAACGGCAGTGTAGTTTGCAGATGATATAATGGTATACAATAGGATCAAAACAGGTGAAGACTGAACAGCTGCAGGGTGACCTGGATAGAATATCTAAATGGGATGGTCAGCATGAAATAAAGATATATGCCAAGAAGAGTTAGCTTATTAGGTATATAGATAAAAAGTTAATTATGTTTACACAGTGGGGTCAGAATTGCTTGTTGAAAGCTTGAAGTGTAAATATCTTGGCATAACGTTTTGATAACAAACTCAACTGAGCAGAGCACATTGGGAAGGTGGTAGGAAAAGGTTACAAAATCCTTCATTCACTGGAGAGGGGGATGAGAGGATGTAACAGAGAAGTGAGGGAGTTGGGTTACAAAACTTTGGTCAGAGAATTGGTTGAATATGATGGTGTAGTTTGGGATCCACATTTTGGTTATCAAATACAGGAGTTGGAAGGCGTGCAAAGAAGAGCAGCTAGATTTGTTTGTGGAAATTATCGCAGAACCCAGTCAGTAACTGATTTGATAAGGAGCTGGGTTGGGACTCATTGGAGGAAAGGTGGAGGGTGAAGTGAGTGCTGGGAATGTACAGGGCATATGTTGGTGATGGTACTTGGAGGGATATTGGTCAAAGAATTAGGAATAATGCATGGAAGGGGAAAGGCAACCATGACCACAAGCTGGCATTCGATTTCATGCATAAGGGAGTGGGAAAATTTCTTTTATTTGGAAGTGTGTTAGGGATTGGAACAAATTACCAAGGGTAGTGATAAATAATTTTCCACAAACGCTTAAGGAATTTAGAATTAAAATTCGTAAATAATAATAGTAAATGGGTGACGAATTTTAAATTTCAATAATAAAAGAAATTTAAAAAATATATGTTTATAAAAAAGGGGTAAAAATGGGTTCGAACTAAAATTTCCACCCCAATTAAAAATTAATAATAATATAAAATATGTGTTTGTGTGTGTACATTTAACAGCTGTCGAACTATTACAAGCAGGATTGCCAACTTTTCAGATCTCCACGACCGGAGAAAAGCCTACTAGGGGCGGGGGAGGGGGTTGATGAAAGTATGTATGTTAGAAAAAGTAAAATTTAGAGAGCAATTCGTTTTTTATTTTACAATTCTGATAACAATTTCAAAATAAAAATATAGAAAAATTATTGTTTGAAATAACAATCACAAATATTTAATGAAATTAATAATACAAAAACTACCTATTATTCTATTACTAAGTCAACAAAACCTCTGCAGAAGAAACAGTGTCTTCTTCAGCACAGCCACTTTAAAAAAAAAGAAAGTTAAATATGCTCTTTTACACGTAGATTTTGTATTCCTCACATGTCCTTCCGTACCCGCATGACGTTTCATTGCTATTATACCGTCAAATTTTATAGTAAAATTCATTTTACATTCTTGACAATATGTGGTGGAATCGTTTTCTTTATGTAACCATGTTTTAAATTCTTCATTTGAGACGACAGTAACGTTTCCGTATATTCTCCGTCAGATCACTCACTATGTAACGTGCCGGGTATGTTACTGAGAAATATTTGAAATCTCTTAATAACCGGACATTTTGCACCCGGTCGCATGTAGTGAACCAGACACGAAAAAATCGCGTTGGAACCGGACGGTTGGCAACCCTAATTACAAGATATAAACAACAAGCAAAGAAATTTCAAAAGGGCATGGATGTACGGAGTCAGAATATTAGCTTGGGTGCACGCTATAGGAGACAAGATCCAGTTACTATTAATTACTGACGACACAGAAAGGAGTTTCCTGCTGCTGCTGTTTCCAGGCCTTTGCTGTACGGCTCGCCGGAAGTTCAAACAGTGGATGAATAGCAAGAACCCAGTGTTCCCAGTAGACCTCCCTGACAGCGTGGTGGCTAGCGCGCTCTGTCAGCCCACCTGCGATGAGATTATATCGTCCATCTGCAGCGCATACGAGGAAGTTGACAGATAAAACTCACGAGTTAATTAGAGTTCTGTACCTACACTGTGAGAAAATCCATTGGGAAGTATGGTGAAATATCGGAAACAATTTTTCTAAAATAATTTCGTGATAAATTAACTGATTAATGAAATTAGCAAAACTATACACAAAAATTTTTAGTTGTAAAACCGGGAATGGTGGGTGAGCGGTAACGCTGAGGCCTCGCAATCGGGAGGACGCGGGTTCGAATCCCCGTCCGGAAACCCAGATTGCGTTTTCCATGGTTTCCCCAAATCACTCCAGGCTGAATGCCGGGATGCTTCCTTCAAAAAGGCCATGACCGAATTCCTTCCCATTTCTTGCCCCAACTCCCTTCCTGCCTCTAATGACCTCTACGTCGACGAGGCGTAAATCCACAAAGCAAAAAAAAAATAATAATTGAAAATTGCCTATTCAAGGTAAAATTTGCTAAAGTAACACATTTATTATTTTTCAAGTACCACAGTCAGAAATGTATGTGAGGAACTTAAGTGGTTTTCAAGTAGGGCAACGTAGGTTTGTTGGTGGGATATATGCAAGATATTTCAGATGAAATGGACAAGGGAGGCCAAATTGATAGTGTAGCACTAGATCTGTCAAAGGCGTTTGACAGAGTGAGCCATAAAATGTAGTAAATAGGTAAAAACTATTGGAGTGGATGAGAAAGTATTTGCTGGGTAGAAGAATTTTAAAAGGTAGAAAACAGAAAGTTAGGGTAGGAAATGCGGTATCAAAAGAAGTAGAAGTAAAAAATGGAGTGCCCTCAGGGTAGCGTACTTGGGACCATTGCTATTCATTATTCTAATGAATAATTGTATTGATTGTTTACTATCTGAAATTAGATTGTTTGCAGATGACATTAATGCTATATAAAAGAATCAAAACTGATAGAGGACTTGTAAACAGTTGCAGGGTGATCTGGACAGGATATCTAGTTGGATTGATAAACATGGGAATGAGATAAATGCAAAGAAGAGTCAGCTTATTAGATACACACAATAAAAAACAAAGGTTAATTATGAATATAAGGTGGGGAAAGAATTGCTTGCTGAAGACTTGAAATGTAAATATTACTTTTGTAACAACTTAACTGGGAGGACACATTAGGACAGGTGCTAGGAAAAGGTTTCAAATTCTGCACTTGTTGGAGAGAGTGATGAGGGGATGCACGAGAGAAGTCAAGGAATTGGGTACAAAACATTGGTCCGACCATGCTCGAATATGGTAGTGTAGTATGGGACCCTCATTTTTACGTATCAAATACAGGAGATTGGAGAGTGTGCAAAAAGAAGGCTGCTAGATTCGTTTCTGGAAATTATCGCAGAATGCCAATCAGGTGACGGATATGATAAAGGAGCTGGAATGGGATTCATTGCAAGACAGGAAGGAGGATGGAGGTAGGGTCATGGGAGTGTACAGGGCATATACTGGCTGATGAAGGCATGGAAAGATATTGCAGTAGATATGAAAAGTAGTGCATGGAAGGGAAAAGATGACCATTACCACAAGCTCGCACCTCGATTTCAGGCACAACGGGTGTGGGAAGATTCTCTTTTTTAGGTAAGGGTGTCAGGGATTGGACTGAGTTACCAAGGAGAAATGATGAATAACTTTACCGAAAACGTTAAAGATTTTAAAGTTAAAATTTGTAGAGGGCAAATGTAGTCGGGTGCAGGATAGGGGGAAGTTGGGTGTGTAGGGAAATTGCCACCAGAGCCCTGCCATTGCAGTTCAATTAAATTAATTAAATTAAATGATGAATAGTTAGCAACAAATAATGGAGCACAGTTCAGGAATTAAAATTCTGCTGACAAAATGTAAACTGTAGGCGCTCGAGAGACATTTCCTTTTTCCTGACACAGAACCACGTGTCTGCAAGGATAACAACTACTGGAAACAACTCATGTTCTATACAGACAATATTTTCCTGTACATAATACTACACAAATGTAGTGCCTACCAAACACTTCCGCCAGCCACAACCCTATGGTCTAGTCCAGGGGTGGCCAATCAACGGCCCACGAGATTCATCACACTTTTACAGAATATATTTATTTTAAAATGACCAAAGTAGTAAGAACCAGTTTAAAAAATATATTTGTGCATCCATATCTATATCTATAAATGAGAAAATTCAGATGTGTGTTTGGATGTACTTCTGGAATCAATCACGCATTAATAACTCAACATATTTATATGAAATTTGGCATGAAGTCAGTTAATTGTGTGCGAAGTGGCATAGGATATATTTTATCCCGCAAAAACGCATAGTTCTTTTAGAAATTGCCATTAATATCAATTCGCAAACAACAAAGAGTTTCATACTTCGTAGACAGCCGTGCCATGTTTACTCTTTGCTTTTTACGTAACACTACTTTTCAGAAATAAAAGCAAAAACCTTCTTACATATGCAAGTTTGTGTTTAGTTTAAAAGCCATTAAACCGATTCACTTGACAAATAATAGTTTGGAAGGAGGAAATATAAATCTGTACTTAACCTTAAATTTAAAAAAAGGTAGGTACTGTTGTTAAGTTAGCAAAGAGATGTTTTCATTTGCATACATATAATAGTATGACATCTAAAATATTACACCATAATTTCGATCGTAGGCCCTAATATTTGCGTCATAATAAATGTGAAAAATCAAAACTTGAAAAAAAACAATGTAAAATTCTATGAGTATACCAGCACGAAAGTCGGTTCACTAAAAGTGCAATATGGTCGTGCCCGAAATGTCGTATTTGTAAAAATGTAAAGTATTCCATTCTATCTCGGTTTAATTTATTTCCTGTTTCCTTTTTGTTACTATATAGTCTCTGTATTACAAATTATTTTTGCCAAAATTTAAAACTTATCTAACCCCTTTTTATTTTGTTCAAAATATCTGTACATATAGTATAGACTATGATTCACGAAACAGCGCTTTACTTACTGTTCAATATTCTGCAAATATCTATCGAATCCTTCACTTAGAACGAATGTAGAAACTTATTGTTTCATGAAGCAACAATGGAAGTCGTTTACAACACAATACACCTCATTTACACGGAGCTTATGAAAGTTGCTTATTGATTACTAATAATAACTAAATTCTTCTGCATTATGCTGAAAAAAAATCATTCTGGTCCAGGTAGATTTCAACCATACCACTATCTCTACTTATATTACCGCTACAAAATCAAACGATACGGACACACCTAAACACATTAAATGCATTGGTACTACATTTCGAGTAGTAATAGAATTGTCTATATCAAGATTCCTAATTAGTGTAGCATAAATTAATATCACAATTAATTTCACTATACACGTTACTAAATCACGAGCAGTAACAGTCACTTTATCGCGTTGTAAACTTGACCAGCAATATTACGAAAGTTGTCTTAGAGTTGTAGAGAATTATGGACTTACCATTGAACACTGCAAGTTACAAGCATTTTAGTATAAATTTTTTAATTACGTTTCTTCAATAACTGTCACCATGCTGACGACATAGTTGATGTGGTTGAATGTAGTTCATTATTCGGGTTCATGTACTATCACGATCTGAAATGAGTCAAGTATATTTTGCCATTTATAACGTCACTAACATGCAATAGTGAATGTATTAATGCGCGAGTGATAGAAGCTTTGATTTTCTAGCGGTAATATTAGCTGAGTTTGTGACTTGGTTGAAATGCAGCCTGGGCCAGAATGAAACATTAGTTAATTCAAGAGCGCCATTTTAGTGATGTCATGTGTTGCTTTGTTCCGAATATTGTATCAAAAGATTTATAATAAACTTGGATGATTTAGTAGAATACATGGCGTTACCAAAGTAAATTTTTTAAATTTATCAATGTTTTATTCAGGTAGTGGAGTGGCAGACAAGCGGAGTGGTAATTTGCCAGTAGACACTTAATTCTGTTGGCAGATTGAAAAACCAATTATGAAGATAGAATCAATTACTAATTTAACATTGAAATTTATATTTTAGCGCAGAATTAATGGATCGAAACGAATGAACTATAGTAAACTGGTCTACAGGCAATTCAACTGTTTCCACAGATAGAGAATCCAGTACCACAATATAGAGATGGGTCACAAATAACTAAACGGTTACAAATAACCGTGTCGCGAATGTGTCACGAATATCGTGAAATAAGCTCACAATAGTTAGGAATATTCAGTTGCGTGAGAAGCCGCAAGTATAGGAAAAAGCCATTAGTGAGGCAACGACTAGAAAGTCTCCAGAAAACAGATCAACAACATCATTAAGTATGGAAGATACCAAAAGAGGTATCCGGGAAGCAGACTCCAGGGGCCCGAATAAGGTGAATAGGCATGTGTATTGCAACGTGACCCGGGAGAGTACGTGACAGAAGCTTCTAGAAGGAACATTAAGGACGCAATCAAGCGATATATAAGGGGGTCGTTTGGCTACTGAAGCCAGAGTAGGGCCAGCAAGCAACAGAGCTAGTTAGGGACCAGCCGCCAGTGAGTGGGGTTGGAAGCTGACCGGAGCGGGGCACGGCAGCTAGACTAGCAGGACTTCGACTCTCACCTTCAGGCTTCATGAGGAAGCAGGACTTAGGTTCTGGCATAGGCTCTGATGCCAGTATAGGACTTAGTCGACGGAACGACATGGTCGAATAGTACTTTGAAGCCACGCACCTCCCTGGGACTTAGGTTAAACAAATGTAAGAGTTGAACTTAGAATTCAGAACTCGTGCCTACCTTACCCTTAGACTACCCCTCCTTAGACTTTGATTTTCTTAGCAAGCCTTACCGACGGAACTTAGGTTCACAGATGTAAGTCGGTCTTCGTGAGCTACAAACTTGTCTCTTGTAATTCTTGTGTGTGTTTTTATTTCTACCAGTTATTCCACTCCGAGTTCCCTAGTCTGAAGTGAATACCCATGTTGCAATTGATTCTAATATCAAGCTCTCATCTTCCGAACCGCTCGAGGAAGTAAAAGCCAACCAGGACGCAACAACCGTTATTTTAAAAACGCCGTTTAGAAAGTAACGGCCAAAACGATAACTGGAGTTATTCAAATAACTGTCAGCACCTCCCTCTGACAGCGCTGTAATTGTTTGTCGACCGTCCGCTAAGAGTGCATCAGTCACCGCTTATTGCTTCTCTCACCGTTATTAATTGTAATAGATACCACTAGATGACACCGCCATCGCAAAATAATAGTTATTAACTACGATAGCGACCACTAGAGGACACTACCTATGCAAACCGCTTTTTAATACGTTTGGCCGTTATTAATCGCGATAGCGACCAACAGATGTCGCTACTACTGACGACGTCAAATACTACTTTGCAGATGATATTTGCGATGGGGTCCAAAATTTATCATATTTCTACTACTTAATGACCATTAAATGGGTTTTCAGCATCCATCCTTCTATAGTAAATAACGTGATTATGCTTTTCGTTACAGCTGTTTACCCGTGTTATAGCATTTTTGCCAGTTGAAGGCGTTATTAACTTCGGTAGCGATCACTAGAGGACACCACGTATGTAAACCGCTTTTTAATACCTTTAAGCGTTATTAACTGCGATATCAACCAATAGATGTCGCTACTACTGACGACGTTAAATACTACTTTGCAGGTGTTATTTGCGATAGGGTCCAAAATTTATCATCTCTCTACGACTTAGTGACCATTAAACTGGTTTTCAGCATCCATCCATCCATCGAAAACCACTTGATTATGCTTTTCGTTACAGCTGTGTACCTGTGTTATAGCGTCTTTGCCAGTTGAAGGCGTTATTAATTTCGCTAGCGATCACTAGAGGACACCACCTATGTAAACAGCTTTTTAATACCATTAACAGTTATTAACTGCGATAGCAACCAACAGATGGAGAAACCATCGAAAAGCGCTAGTATTTCCACAAGTCAATTAGTTTCAAACAGCAAATCATATTTACATTTCAAATTACTTTTATGTACGTCTGAACAACATATTTAAATTGCAGCTGGTCTGTTATTGGGACACATTTACAACATATGTAAAGTATGCTATACATATAACTATAGTCACACAAAACTTAATGCGAATTAATGGCCAGACTGAAAAAATTGTTTACTTTCAGCAAAGTTAATCTTCTGTTCTTTACGAGTACGCAACGCGGAATGCTGTATTTGTTGCATATATTCATAAAAACTCCTACCACAAGTTCTTTAGTTTCAAACAGAAAAATATATTAACACGTAATCAAAACTGCCCACTTCGGATTATTTTTATATATCGTACATCCCCAAATCACTTATACTTCATTTCCTCCTGTTTGATCACGTCATACACTAACCGCTAAAGCTGGCCGTGTTAAAATTCTATATTAATTTACCAAGGCATCACTGCCACTTATTAAACAAATACAAGTCGAAGGCGTATATAATGTCTCTGACAGTTACTATGGAAGCCGCTATTGGTGACGTATCGTTAAACGCTAAATAACGCTAATAAGCGGCTTTTCGTGACGTCAGGGCTACTTCGCTATTATTTGGGGGCGTGGCCGCTATTTTCGTCACATCCGGTTTTTTGACATTTCCGGCTTTTTCAACAAGAGAAGAGCGTTTCTGAGCAGAGATTTTAGTGGCGTCTCCACAGATATTACGTCGAAAAAAAAACTGTACGCTATTTCTAACGGTTAAAAAAGCGGTTAGAAAAAAGAAGCAATAACTGAATAACGTATTACTGGAAGAAAGCGGTTTGCCCATCTCTACCACAATACCACTTATCATTATGGATAAAAGATCAATTACTACTATACTTACTACCATAATATGTAAATTTCTGTTGATTGAACTATTATATCCTCAAAACAAAATCAATATTCAAGGAGCAAATTAAACTCTTTTTTAAAGATTTTTCAGATATTCAATGCAAATCAAAATATTCATTTTTAGTATCGCAATTTTTTTTAATGGGATGAACGTCCTTGGACCACTTAAGTATTTATTTGCTGTTTCGATGTTAGCATTTTTTTGTTGTTGTTATTTAGTCGATTCCATCAATGTATTGCTAATATTTTGACGTTTTTAGCTTTCATTAATTAAAACTATATTCATTTTTAATCGCGAGATAAAATTAGCAATTTTAATAGATGCTAGGTAAACGAAATTCAAATATTTCAAAGAAATGTAAGAAAACTAGGGCTATGCGCAACCAACAGAAACCCTGTCACCAGGTCATTACGTCCACATTAATTATTATTATTTAGTATATCTGTAATTCCCCTGTACCTGGGATAGGTTAAGGCGGCTAAGAGAGGGGCGGAATGCGCAGCCAATAGAAACCCTGTCACCAGGTCATTACGTCGACATTAATTATTTTATTTAGTATATCTGTAGGTCCCCTGTACCTGGTAGCACTACCGGGTTAGGTTAAGGCGGCTAAGAGAGGGGCGGAATACGCAGCCATAGAAACCCTGTCACCAGGTCATTACGACCACACGGAATTATTATTATTTAGTATATCTGTAGGTCCCTGTACCTGGTAGCACTACCGGGTTAGGTTAAGGCTGCTAAGAGAGGGGCGGAATACGCAGCCAATAGAAACCCTGTCACCAGGTCATTACGACCACACGGAATTATTATTATTTAGTATATCTGTAGGTCCCCTGTACCTGGTAGCACTACCGGGTCAGGTTAACGGCTAAGACAGGGGCGGAATGCGCAGCCAGTAGAAACCCTGTCACCAGGTCATTACGACCACACGGAATTATTATTAATTAGTATATCTGTAGGTGTAAGTATTACGTGTTGTGCTCGTGATATTCATAGTGTTAAGTTTTCACTTTTGTCGGGAGTCCCCGATGACTGCCAATTGATTCTCTCTCTCTCTCTCTCTCTCTCTCTCTCTCTCTCTCTCTCTCTCTCTCTCTCTCTCTCTGCAGAGCAGTATAAAATATATATAGCGAATAATCAGTGTTAGACTCGTCACACGTCAGATCAGCAGATTTTTTTTTACATAGGGCTTTACGCCTCGTCGACGAATAACGTTATTAGAGGCGGGATGGGACTGGGGACAAGGAACGGGAAGGAATTCGGCCATGGCCTTTTGAAGGAAGCATGTAGGCATTCGCGTGGAGTTATTTGGGGAAACCATGGAAAACCCAAATCTGGATGCCCGGACGGGTATTTGAACCCGTGTCCTCCCGAATGCGAGGCCAGAACGTTAACCGTTCACCCACCATGTTCGGGACAGAAATAGAAAGCGGCAAAGTAGTGGACGGAAACGCTCTCTCAAACACACGGGAAAAATGAATCCGCGAGATTATGCTGTTCCCATCATTCTCCTTCGTTTCAAATACCATCAAAAAACATAGCGCAGGCGGTTAGGTTCACCTGTTTCCCCGTGCGAAGAAAAACTGACACAAATAATGTCAGCATTCAGAGCACTTCAGCGGCGTCACGTGAAATCACGCAAAGTTTCTTGTCACAGCACTCATTTTAATTTACAAA
>JARYHS010002890.1:0-38523 GCA_031002005.1 Vandiemenella viatica
GACGTGTAACACTAAGGAAGGTCTAAAGGATAGTCGTATATCCGTGATAAATAATGTTTACTGATTACGACGCTGTTGGAAATTTCGATACCCATCAACACAATTCACTCCTCCTCCCCCCCCCACCCCCTTGTACATTTAGTTCTGCCTCACTACTGTGTATTATTTATTATATTAAGGCTCCTCTACACAATCGCCATGATGGAGGATTAAAAAAGTGGCCACCATCGACGCGATCATGGATTGCTGTCTGTGAATTTTCATTTACTGACTGTTGTCTGTTGAAAATGGACGTCAAAGTGATAGCGGTTTCTGGTGATTACGGATTAATAAGGTACTCTATGTTACACAATCATAATTTTATAGATTCCTTGAGGTTTTGTTTTATTTGGTTTTTGTTTGTTGATGGCTGAACTCAATCATCGCAAATTCCATTTACAAACCGTGCAACATCAGAAGGAAGTCCGATATAAATGTTATCTGTGTAGTTTCGGCTAGTGATGGCGGAACATTGGACAATAATTGATTTACTGAATAAAGTTATGATAATTACAAAGAAAGGCTTACGAATCTTTTATTAATCAGATAATTTCTATAACGTATTTTTTAAAAAAGGCGACGGTGTAACTAAAGAAGAGATTACCATAATCTTCCAGAAATAACTGGAAAACATTAAATAAGTACCAGGCAGAAACGATGCACAAAGAAAAATAACACATGCTGTTGCTGTCTGTTTGCTTATCACGTAATCATTATTGGAATGAGCATCAAAAACAATAAAAGTAATGTGAAACAGATAGACGAAGAGCAGATGGTGGATGTTGACTATCCACCGCAACTCAACAAGGTGTAGAGCCTCCTATTGTTGTGCTACGTATTACTGAACTCTTCCCTGCGTTTCTTTTTCACTTCTCCGTTCATACACATAATTTATTTTCCCAGACAAACAATAAATAAATAACTAGCCAAACGTTTGGCAGAACTATCATAGAATTTGATAAATTCGGTCGCATTTCATCAAGCGACTTTGAATATCTAGTGCAGAAAGTATCTCCATTAGTTGCGAAAAAAGTCGTATTTTCGACCTCTTCGTGCGACTGAATGATGGGCGATTGTGTGGACACGCGCACCATCATCGGCACCAGTGGCGTAGCTAGCGTGGGTGACACCCGGGGCGGATATCGATGGTGTCACCCCTTTAAAACTTAAATCCAAAATTGAGTATAATATATCATCTTGTAAGTGTAAAATATGATATTAATAAAACATAATTTAATAAAAATTTATTGTTGTTTAAAAATAATAGTTAATAAAATTGTAAGATTTACAACATTTAAAATATATACAATAAATAAAAACAATTGCTTTCACAATCCTCTCTTTCTTGCTTTAACAGCTGCAAACCCGTAAATCACATTTTCAAAATTAAAAATTTGATTTACTTCATGTTCAATAATCAATATGGCAAGATTTTAGCCACGTGTTGATCACTGGTGATCGAAAGTGGTTTTAGATTAATTTTAACTCCTATGAAGATCGGGCCTCACTTTCCTGATACTACTGTTCCGCACCGTCACCGCACCGACACGTTTCTTACTATTGGCCCTCACTCGATCGAAGTTGTCCAAAAGACACGGCATGTAGTCCGACACCCGGCCATCGTTGAATTGGTTTATATTTTGACGGTGTGGACCAGAGTCGTTCTGCTGAATGTGGAGAAGCGCATAGAGAGAGTTCGGAAATTTCCCTTCCCTTACAACCAAATGTTGTTTTCATGTTATTGTTGGTCTTAAAAAAGTGTCTTTTATTCATCCATGTTCATAAGATGTTCTTAACATGTAGGAATTGTTCTAGCATCTTCGCATTAGAAAATCAAAACGTTGCCAGAGTTGAAGATCAATTTTAATACCCACAAAAATTGCAGCCGAGATCTGCATTTGTAACGGGGACCTTCCACACCCGAATCGCACGCTGTAACCATACGCCAGACTAATCTAGAAGTACTGAAAAATATGTATTCAAGAACATATAAGTTGATTCGTGTTTTTTGATAGCAAAAATAGATGGTATAGAAAAAAAGTATGTTCATTGTATCATGTTTGCAAACTTACTTTTCATTACACCTACATTCGGACTGGTGACTCAAATGACTGCATGCGATTTAAATACTGAAGGTCCCGGTTCAAATCTCGGACTCGACTGTAATTTTTGTGTGTCTAAAAAATAACATTTACCTCTGGAAATGCTTTTATCTG
Source organism: Vandiemenella viatica (assembly GCA_031002005.1). Taxonomy (NCBI): domain Eukaryota; kingdom Metazoa; phylum Arthropoda; class Insecta; order Orthoptera; family Morabidae; genus Vandiemenella; species Vandiemenella viatica. The sequence continues at coordinate 2,256 of JARYHS010002890.1, forward strand.
TTAATACCAGGATTCTAGGATGCTCCGTGTTCGAATTTCAAGTTAATCTATAGGTCTCCTTTCGAAGTTAGGTGACTACGATATAGGTGCACTGCGAGTTTCCTAATAAGAAACTCTGTGCCTAGAACTTTGAGATAACATGAAATTATTATATTTATTATACAAAATCTTTACGACCTAAATTTAAATTAAAATATCTCATAACCTCGTTCTTTACTAAAAAAAAAAATACTGAATGAATCGAAAAAAACCTCAAGCAAAACAAACACGTCAAGTGCGAAGTGATTGACATTTCATTGCGATTGCTTTGAAATATGCGAGAATCTTTCATTCCGGTACAGTGTGATAATGATTTGTTAATACTGCGCTGGGATACTATTTTTGTACATAAAAGACCAACCAAATAACTGATTACGTGAGTCAGATAAAAAAGTATTTTAATGTACTTTCGTACCAAAACTGTGTAAAATAAAGTACAGTGTAATAAAGTAGGGTGTCAAACCTACCTGTCATTTACACCACTGATTCCCTGTAACAATCACTTGAAAACGTTAAAGGAGAGTAAAGACCGGGTAGGAACACGGCTGAGCTATAGAAAATTGTGGACGCGAGGGGGCGAGCTGCCAATCGGCCGACTGTAGTTGCGGTGCAGTACAGACCAGTATTGGCAAAGTAGAGCTCGACCTATACACCTAGCAACTGACACACACACTGGCGCAAATTAAAATCCCAACACCCAGACGGTGTTGAGATAAATGAATGAAATTTGGCCCCTAGTATGCCCACATGATTTAAAATTGAAAGTTTTACATGTAATATTATGAGAATTACGGTGCTATCTATTATGTAAGTTGATATTTTTTTAACGTACTAGTGGCGTACAATGTGGTGTAACATTACACTTTGTTGTCCACGAGTTCTTGTTGTCTAAGTATGCTCAGGCGAAGAGTGAAAACTCTCTACACCCAAATGTCTAACTGTGAGAGAGGTCGGAGAATTGACGTGTTTTAAAAAGGTGCAACATATCGTGAAATCTCCCAAAGGATTGGCCGTAGTGCATTGTCAGTATACAGACTTGTTACGCAGTGATAAAAGAAAGCTCTAATACTCCAGGTCTATACAGATGGATAACAGCACGTGAAGACCGCCAAATTGTGAGGGTGGCTGCTGCTGGTAAATGGTTGATTGCAGGCCAGATCCAAGCAGTGGTTACAGAGAGAGTAACCCCCCTCCTCGGACGATTGAAAACCAATTGCTTGAAGCTGGAGTACACTCTCTGACCCCTATGCTATGTGTCCCATTAATCTGATTTCATTGCCAGCATCATCTAACCTGGAGTAATGCAAAACACATAAGGACAGGTGAGTGGCGTACATTTGTGTTTAGAAACGAATCTCGATTCTGTCTGTGGCAAAGTGGTAATTCACGACATGTTCGCAGGCGTATTGGAAAACGGCTTACCTGCTGTGATTTCAGAACATCACACTAGTGCAGTCGCCGGTGTCATTTTTTTGGTGGCAATAAGTTTCGAATGCATGACTGAGTCGGCTGTTGTTGATGGCACAGTGACAGCCCACCACTATGTGGACAGGGTACTGCATCTTATTGTGATACCCTTCATGTTCACCATTCAAATCGCATCTTACAACAAGATATTGCCTTCCTCATATTGCGGCCATCGTTACACAAGCCTTACAAGGAGTTTCGATCACAATTTGAACAGCACAGTCCCCAGATTTGTTCCCAATAAAGCATGTCTGGGATAACAGGAGTAGACACATTTGATCACATGGTGACCCAGCACAAACTGCGCAACAACTGACTGCAAAAGATATGCAGGCGTAAAGAGAAATAGCCCAAGAAGACATTCAAAACACTTGTTGATTCAATGTCGGCAAGGATTCACGAATGTATTGGTGCTCAAGTTCGACGCATTTATTACTGAAAACTGTATCTAAAGGTAATAACTTAGCCTGATCCATTTCCGTTTGTTATCATTTCTTCTAGGTATAGCCCTGGATATATCTTCAAAGTTTCCTAAACTTCTACCATTCCTGTATGCATGGTGAGATTCTAATTCTTGCCAGTGTAACTATAGGGCGACCATAATATTTCGCTGTAAAATTAAAAAAATCGAAAACTACCCAATCACTTGTTGTTGAAACGTTATCACAGGTTGTATTTAAATAACTTCGCAAGGGATATCGAGAGGAAAGTAAACAGAAGTGGCTTGATCCAAGTAGAAGCAAATCCAGACCAAGATAGGGTTCCATCGGTGCAAACCCAGAATCCGGGTCCCACAAGTCGTGAGACCCTGGGAGAGACTGTATAGTCAGAGAAGCAACTCCACATTAAGTTCCTTCATAAAAATAGAACAATAAATGCAATATAAAAACAACGCAATTTAAAAAAAAAAAAAAAAACGGCTTAGGTAATATAAGAACATGCCTTTGCGATATCTGCCGTCTGAAGTACTTCACAAGTGAAGTATTTTACTATCCGCCTAAGATACACGTAGCTACAGACTTCTAAATATGACATTGTAGGTACTTCACATGTAAATTTTACATTTCTAGCGCTGCTCTGTAGCATATAAATAAAAATGTAAACGGCTTGGATGTTCGTTTAGTTTGATCAGGAACAAAAATTCGACATCCTTGTCAATTTAAGGAATACACCTGTATTCGACAGAGAGGTTACCCATAATGCAAATTTTCTTCTTTTCTAAATTTATTATGGAAAATTCATAGAGAATCATACGCTTATTTATTTCATCGCGATAATTTTCTATCAGCAGAAAGCATAGCAAACTTACATGAACCTAGAATTTAAGTGTTTACTAATGTTACAATTTCGTTAGCAAGATATGCGGTTCCGACCTTTTTTTTTATTTATTTATTTAAATGGCTTTCGGCCTTATCAGCCACACAGCCAAGTTCTTTGCGTTTTATGACAATTCACATTTCATTACTTTACAGTTCTATTTACATAGTTTAATAATTTACATTTCATTTTCTCATTATTCCAGATTGGTGCCCTCATACAAACAGTAATGCAAAAAAAAAGTAACCAAAATCCATGTCGTTGGGGGTGACCTTGGTGCTTTAGGGGGGGGGGGGAACCCAACCCCCTAGCCCCTCCCCCCACCTGGATCCGCCAGTGGTAGATTGGGTACAAAACATCCGGAGACTCGCTAACTAAAAGACTGAAATAATAATTATTGAAGAGAGAGACAAAATTAAGAATTCTTTTTATTTCCAGGTCTTAAAAATTGGAAATAAAAAATAGTAATTTACATTGAAAGTAAGAAATGTCTTATACACCCTCAATTTCATCACTGCTGCTTCTTTGTGACTACTTTTTTTTAAGAAAAGGGACCATACATTTTCATTGATCACATTAATTTTAGCATACGCTCTGTAACAGGAAATGTTAAAAAGCCGTGGCAAAAAGTGTGTCACCGTCCATAAAGAGTGCGCCGATAATTCTGTATTTCGGTGTTTTAAGATCTATAAAATGTATAATCAAACAAAATATGAGCTTTATTTCATGGCAACTGTTGGTTCACACGAGCTGTTGCCAAGAAAGGATTCACAATTATTGACAATTCTGTAAAACTTTAACACTATACCCTCAAAGTTTAACAAAACACGAATATAAGGAAAAATCAACAAATAATAAACATAGTAGCAAAAATCCGTAGATATTTTAACAAAAATCCTAACTTTTAATAAAAATCCGTAGATCTACGGATAAATCCGTAGAATCGGCAGCTCTGAGTTATGGTTCCGATTGTTTTAAAACACGTGCTCTACAAAAACTGATTACCAACGACGGACTATACCATCAACGAACACTTGGACCCATTCGGATTTATTTGAAACCTGACAGTATAGCTAGTTTAATGCACAGTTTTTATTAGCATAAATTCGAACATGATACGATATCATGTCAAATAGGTGCACTGTCGATAATAGGCAGGTACGCAGAGTGTAAATCGGATAACGCGAAATGTATTCAGTTTGTACATCACGAATCTGTCAGATAATAAATTCAAAAATTACTAGAAAAAACTTCAAAGCACTTGTAAATCTTAGCTTGAAAGCTAATGGAATTCTAAATAAGCAAAACAATTTTGAAACCCAGACTACGAGTATTCCGACACACGCTTGGTTTTCATTTCCAAAGGAAAATTTAACATTTTTTTTTCTAAATATTTTCGAGGATTTACAATTTAACTGCCTAATTACTATGATTTTAGCAATTATATATAAACTTTAATTTTAAAACTTCCTCTTTTTATACAAGAAATCTTACATTATATCCATCGCCGCTTCTAACAAACCAAATAACAGTGATGTACGGCAAGCACAACAATCAACGATTTCTTGTGATTATTGGAGCTACAGAGCGATACTCTCTTTGTTTAAGCGCACGGTTTTGCCAACAATTATACTCTACTATAACGAATGAGCACAGCTCTCTGGCTCGCATTTGAAAAAGCGCTAGATCAACCTAAAAACAAATATTCATAACAATAAAAGCAGACGTGTTTCGGCACCAAAGGATAAAAGAAGTTTTTTTTTGTGTCACACTAATTTAGATTACTATTTTCGAAATGCGGGTGTCACCCCCAAACGGGTGACACCCGGGGCGGACCGCACCCACCGCCCCCCCCCCCTAGCTACGCCACTGCTCGTGGGCCCTCTAAACTGCGCTTGAGGGCCCCTAGAGGTGCCCATAGGGGCCCCTTCTGGTATGCTTGGGGGCCCCCTGAGCGTGAGGGCCCCGGTGCATTGCACCGCCTAGCCCCATAGTAGCTACGTCCCTGCTTGTTGCTGCCTCTCGCCGAGCTCTCAGCTTCTGCTCTCAGACTATACGAACAGTGTTCGTATTCTGCGAGCTACACTCAGACAGCACAAGAATGACGTGTCGACTTGCGAGAAAGTTGATTATCGTCAGCTCTCAGGCAGTAGCTCGCCACTCGCCGCGAGCTACTCTCAGAGGCGTGTCCACTTGCGAGTTACGCTATCGAGAGCTTCTCGCCAGTATTTACTCTCAAGTGGACACGCACCTTTAGAGAAAGTCATCGTCAGCGAAGAAATTATCTTAAAAATTTAATTCGCCAATTGTCTTTAGAAGAAGGCAATGAGGTATTTCAAAACTTTACGAGATCGATTTCGAACATTTGCTGTCATTAGTTGGACCTCATATTAAAATGCACGATACGCCTATGCGTGAGGCGATCCCACCAGAAGATAAAATTTATAATAACTTTAAGATTCCTAGCTTCAGGAAGTCCCTACACAAGCCTGCAGTATATGTTCAAAGTATATAAACAAAGCATCATCCGTTTAGTACGGGTAGTCTGTGATGGCACTATTGAGTCACTCCAAAATAATATGAAGGCTGGTACCTATTTTTAATTTATGTTTACAAATATAGATTTAAAGGTTATTTTTATGTTTTTTTTTAAATTATGGCATTGATTTCAAGTTTTTAATAAAAATTGGTAAAACAATTATATTGCCTGGAACAAAATCAATATGATTTTAGGCACATAGGATCTGAATTTCGTAACACCAAATTCAATCAAAATCCGTTCAGCTATGAGAAATACTATTAAAAAAGACTTACCACTTCCTTTATAGAAGTTCACTTCTGTTTTGATCGTTCTCGCCTGAATGACCCTGTTATGGCTTGTTATTTTTTTTCTTTACATCATCAATACTAAAGTTTAATATCTCGCTGATTTCACGCCATGCACCTTATTTTTTAGTTCGATTATAATACTGGAGCTATCCCATAACACCCTCTTTGATTCATACTCATCAATTAGAGCTAAGCAAGTTTCATTGTCCCACGTGCTCACGCTCATTGTAGAAACCGCCAAATACCGTCCACACTGAGCGCCGAACACACACTGGCTCGCCTTTGAGCATTCCAAAATACCGACAACCGATCGGCTCGCCCCGAGCGCGCTCGCTGTCGTTCGTTGCGAGCGTGCTCAGGCGTCTACACTTGAGCCGCTCGCTTCACTGAGCGGCTCATTCGCCTGAGCGTGCTCAAGTAGATACGAGGCCTAACGGGCCATCCACAAATTATGTCACACGAATTTCATGATTTTGCGACCCCTCCCATGTCACAGTGTAAAACTACTGGGTTTTACTTACAAGTTTTTTGTTTTACTCACTGTCAGTAATTAACAGTTTTTTTACCTGCACAGAGTCCTGTCGCGTTGAGCCATGTAAAATTTAAAGGTTTTTACTTGGTTAATTTAATAGTCAGTTCTGTAATGGCTTGCACGTAAAACTATTGTTTTACACTGAATAATAAGGTCCGTAATAAATTCAGTCCTGTCGCGAAGCCATGTAAAGTTATTGGTTTTAAAATTATACTAAAAGTTCTGCTCACAGTATTATCAATTGACCTGTCTAATATAGGTATCGGTACTTCGCAGTTTATTCTTTAATCACAGTCGCTACCAGAGGTTAGTCTCAAGTACTAGAAATATAAAATGATACACACACACATCGGGAATACCAATAACAACACTCGTTTTATTCCGATAGTTTGTACCATACACTAGTACTCTGACCACCAACTGGAATTCACTTAATAATACTTATCCGAAGACCACAGATTCTTATTGAGTGAAAAGTTGATTAACGAAATACTCCTCATCAATAAGAAGCATATTGAATGTTCACATAACAGTTGCTAGTCCACTATAACACTTTCACTGTTCTGTAAATCCGTGTAGGTGTACTTTTCACTGCATGGGCGCCCATATGATACTTTGTAGGGGGGGGGGGCAAGACCTGATCTATTGGGGTATTTTTAATATCATTCCTATACTGAAATTTGTTTTGCTGATTCCCCCCCTCTCTCCCCCCTCTCTCCCCCCCTCTCGCGAAAATAAATTAAATTAAAAAAATTATCGCTTACTAAATTTTCGCTGTTCATGCGGTTAAACTTCAGCATATGCCATGACGTTTTAACTTATTACTTTTTAACTATTGACACACTACAGAGAGTATCTATATATACTACTGAATGCTTCAACAAAATTACATCACCCCGCGACTCATAGTGCCGGAATTAGGACGTGATAGATACATATACGCTTCAAAAACTGCCTTTTGTTTACATTGGAATGCAGTAAACACAACATCATGTCTGACGTTTTAATTTATCACTTTTTTGCTACTAAAGGATATTCAAAACTTATTTTACATATGTCATATGTCAATGTATACGTGCATGCACCTGCACAATTATATCGCTGTACAGTAAATAGTTGAGGATAGATGATGTCATAAATAATGATATGCGCCAAAGACGTGTTTTTCCAAAAAATGGAGCGAAAATTACCCCTCAAATATTCATCCAGTGTTTCATTATGAGAGCACTTCCAACAAACTTTAAGCACAATTTCAGTAATTTTTCAAACATTTTCTCACTTACATGTTTATCGTCAAGTATAACGGAATTAGAGCGCGCCGCGCTACCCTATGTCTCTCCCTCTCTCTCTGAATAGGGTAGGCAATTTAGTTAGAGCCTATACAAGAAACCTAATTTAAAACACCATGACTGCGCCTCATGTGAAGTATTGCTCAAAAGTGCTCCTTTATGCCAAACAGGAGCAAATTGAGAAGTTACAGAACAGGGCAATGCGAACTATATTGCATTGCGATATATATACACCAACGCGAGATATGCGTAACGTTTTAAATTATTTTTCTATTAACGAGCGAATAAAGCGAAATATTTTAATATTTATTTTTAAAATGGTAAGGGGAATAATAACTCCAGAAATGTGCGATCGGGTGGAATACGTAGGAAATCGGATAGGGAGAGTTACACAACAGAGCAATCATATTGCTCTGCCGTTTAAACGCACCTTGTCCAAAACAAAAAATTTTGAACAAATTTTACTAGTTGAGAAAGCTAAATAAAATGATTTCTTTCTCTCTCCCTTTTGTTTCTACTATTTTTGTTGAATGGGGAGACCACGTGGTCGACCTCGGCCGTGGCTTTATACTGGCCCTTTTATAACAAAACAATAATATTTAAGTACTATATTGAAACCATTTAATATTTAGCAACATAAATGCAGAAGCAACTTTAATACAGAATGCAAACTCAAAATACACACCTCAGACGATTTTACACTAGTAGTGATATAAAAAGCAAACTGAAATAAATTTGTATACATTGGTTGGTTTATGGATTTAACACTAATATTTATGTGAAAAAGCAAACTGTAAATTTCTTTTCTTCTTGCCGAACAAGTCAATCACTTTGTCCTGGAAACCAGGGTTTTCCTGTGAACACTAAGAAGGCACAAGCTGGACAGACGGTTCTCAGCCATGTCTTCACTCTACGCAGTGTGCTGAAAGAACGTTCTATGGTGCAAGTTGTGGGGGGTATGGTCTGGTAGAATACAAGCAATCTCCTTACAGCTGGGTAAAACATAGTTTCTGCAAGTATATCATTGAGCTTTGTTTTTTCCAAACACTCCTTATTTGTCCAAACTTCATACCATAATCTGGCTTCTGCTTCCAAGTTGTCTATTTGGTAAAACCTTTCCAAACTTTTTATATCTCTCATGAAATCTTCTTTCTTCTCCTTTTTCATTAAATGTGGGTGAAGAATCCCACCTTTGAATGGTATGTCTTTGTCTTTTTTCAAATCTTGTGATAAGTGACGTGATTATGGAATCCATGTACGGATTTTAAATTGCCACCTTGAAATAGTCTTGGGGTGATGAGTAATGGACATTCACATTGCATCTGAGGGTCTGCCTTCCAATCAATCTTGGGATTTTTACATCTATGTCAAGTTCCTTACAACCTTCTTTCACTGCCTCGAAAATGTTTCTGAATTCGTCATCACTTTCTCTCTGCTTTTGAAAATTGGCTATCAAGTCGGTGTTGACGAATCTGTAAACTGAGTGGAGATCCATATCAGTACTCTGGAGTTTGTTCACTATTGGTTCCAGATATGAAGAAAACCTCGATATAATGTGTAGACAAACGATAAATGTAGTGGATGATGTAGCGCAATCAAGGTGGCTTGCACGTGATCGAGTGTCTTGATTGTATTCACTGTTATATGCCAGGTGATTCATACTATCCTTTATTACCAAAAAGTTTTCTTTGAATATCCTGATTGATTTATATTTATGGGACCATCTAGTTTCACAAAACAGTGGAATGTTAGGTACTGTTTTCCTACGCAATAGACTTTCTCTATAGAACCTAATAACTTCTTTTATCGTTCCGATTGTGTTACGAATTTCCTGGACACTGTTAAGATCATTGACAACTAAGTTCAATCTGTGCGATGCACAATGAAAATAGACAGCTGAAGGATACTTCTCTCTGATCCTGGCCTGCACTCCAGTTTCATGGCCTGCCATTGTCGAACAGCCATCAAAGCCAAGGCCAATAAGCTTATTCATATTAAGCCCTAATTTTTTAACAAAATTTAAAATAGATGAAGAAATTCCTTCAGCATCCAATGTAATAAGCTCCCTAAACCCTAAAAATTCTTCTTTTACTGTAAAGTTATCTTTCTCGTCTACAAATCGTACTCCCACAGACAGTTGCTCTTTTCCACTAATGTCAGCCGTTTCATCTGCCAGTAATGCAAACGCTGATGATCTGTTTACCTCATCAATAATCTCGTTTTGTATCACGGAGCCACATGTACTTATTAAATCGTTTTGCACTCTGTGTGATGTATATTTCGCTTTTCCACAATAGTTTTGCATATGATCCGCCAACACTTTGTCCCCCGCAACTACTCTAAACAAAAGTAAATCCTGAAAGTTTCCTTCGCTTGAATTCTTTCCTCTGATGGATATGGCATGAGTGCCACAAAAATTAAAGTAGCAAGAATTGATTTTAGTTTTTTTATGTTGGTATTTACAAGCTCCGTGATCCCACTATCTAAATGTTCGATCACGTTTTTCTTTCTCATTTCTAAAGACTCACAAAAACATTTAGCCTTACTCGTAGATTCTAGATACCAATGCTCTTTTCATGGCCTCGAGCATCTTCATGAAAATGTTTGTAATCTTGATGAGCCATTATCACGAAAGCACCAAATATTCCTCTTTTTAAAACAGGTTTGAAAAGACTACAAAACTTACAAAGGCCCCCCTTCAACTTGGGCGAGTATACTAGCCATGAGTACTTTTGTAGCCAAGTTTTTTGAAAAGTCCTTTTGATAGTTTTTTTCTCATCAATGTCCTTTTTGAAATCATAAGTCATATTTAGAGCATGTATGTTTATTATTAATTGATACTTGACTTCGTCTGACACTGAATCATTTATGTATTCACCTAAATCAAAGCTGTGATTAACTGTTAATGAACTACTAACGAACTCTGGATTGTTAACGGTGGAAACTGAAGCGGGCGGGTTGGCGTCATCCATATCAGTAGCATCAGGAGTAATGGTATCAGCAGACTCAGGGCTAATGGTGGAAGGACATTGTTGCAACGTGAAGTCAGGAGTTGGTGTTGAGAATTTAGAAGTAGTTGTGGAACGCACTTTCGAAGGTATTGGATCTGGAACTATTAATGAGTCATCGAGGTTCATTTTCTGTGTAACAGTATCACCTTTTTTTCCAAAGAAATTCCTGATATCCATCCCTGAAATAAATATTTCTGACTCGATTAGGTCAGAACGAGTGAGCCACTATTTTGCAAGATCAATGTGACTGTATACTCACCAAATATTGAGAGAAAAGATGAAGCCTGATACTGGCAATGAATAAACACGGTGGTATTGCCGGTTGAGAGTCGACAGGGGCAAGATCAAGTTTGTGACGATGTCTCTTCCTTTCTTCAAACCACTTAAGAACGACTTTAGGAATATATAGCAATGTCGGCGTATATTGTATATATGCACTCGGTGCCTCACGTCGACTGCGAGCGCGACGTACAACATTATGTGTTTCCTAGCGTAGCGCGAAGGTATAATAATATTGCTTGATTGGCGGTTGATTTGAACCAGTATTATACGGCAGTTATGCTAAACTAGCAAGTAAATACTATATTATTATATATCAGATTGACTAAAAGAATAAATAAAAGATAGTCGCTTGTATAAAACAATATAAAAAAAGCAGTTAATGTTGTAACCGTGAACACTATATATATTCCCCGAGAACTAGGGGTGGGCCGCGGCCCCCCCCCCCCTGCCCCCGGGTATGGGCGCCCCTGTTTCACTGTATGGCGGGTTTCACGGAATCGACGTCCTGCCAAATTACATTTACCGACGCGGACGCACGATTTCCGTATCCAAGTGCCCGAGAATGTTTTACCCGAATGTACCAAAAACATGTACACGCCGCCACACTGTTCCCGCCACCGTTAACACTTGACTTACTACTGCTCTGCCACAGAGGTTAGTCTCTCGCGGCATATCGATAATCGATATTTATACCGATAATCATTTAACAAAGATTGCAGGCCCAATTTAATGTCACAACCATGGAGGTCACAACAGGTTCTCACATTTGTGGGACCCCCCCCCCCTTTCCCCTGCTGTGACGTCACATATTTTGCAATTTTTAATTTATAAATTAAAACAGAACTTCCAGAATGATTTATGAATTTGTAGTTAAAAATCATATCAACAATAAATCAAACATTTAAGAAAATATTAAAAAAACATAAAAAATCGAATTAATGATAGAAAATTGAGTCCATGGATTTTGAACCCATTCCTTGATACTGTTTATTGGCATTATAGTTACTTCATTCTTGATTTCGATAGTGTTGCGAACATCCAACCATAAAGCATCGTCATCGTTTAATAAGCATAGAACTTTCCTGTTTCGTCTAGCGGTAATGCTTTGTGGACGAATTTTCATGATGGGGAAAACCTCTAGTTGCCTCTTATGTAATTGCTTATGTTGGTTACTGGCTTTGTATGATAAAAACATAATCCACAGATGCCACATAATCGTTTAAATAAGTATGCATCAACACTGGGGCAAAACAAGGCAAAAAGTGATACAAATTATGCATGTGATGTCACAAAGTTTATGACACATCCCCCCCCACAATTGGTGACCCCCTCCCCCCTCAAGGTGTGACGTAATTTATGGATGCCCACTAACCTATGGCTGCTATTTCACAAACAGAATTTAATGTAGGTACTAATTATTTAATTAACGGCAAAGAGAAAAAAAATCACATTTCGGAAATCGTGCTCAGTAAATTCCACTCGTGGTTTGGAACAGCGTTAAACATTAAGATTTTTGAAGAGAAAACTTCTATAGTCGCGTTACGTGATGTTTGTGTGGAGGTAAATCCATGAGTTCGCCAGAGGCCACCTGTTGCACGTATATGGGCGTAGGACGCTTTTTGCAAAATCTTTATTCGAACACACAGTTTTTATCCGATTTTGGTAGTAGTTACCACACGTACACTTCTAAACAACGCGAAGTTAAGCTGTTCCTATCATTCTGCTTCGTTTCAAATACCAACAGAAAACATACCGCAGGCGGTTAGAAAAACTGATACAAACAATGTCAGCATTCAGAGCTCTTCGACGGCGTCACAGGTAATAGCGCGGTGTTTCATGTCACAGCACTCATTTTAATTTACAAATATGCCGAAAACTAAGCGATAAGAAAGCCTGAAGCACTGCATGCTCGTCTTTACATACTATGATTTTAACACTGGTTCGAATCCCCGTCCAGGTATCCAGATTTGAATTTTCCATCATTTCCTTAAATCACTCCAGCTGAATGCTGGGATGCTTCCTTCAAAAGGCCATGACCAAATTCCTTCCTGTTCCTTGCCCCCAGCCTTCACCTGCTTTAAAGACTTCGACGTCAATGTAGTGTGAACCCATAAGAAAAAGAAATGATCACATTCTCTCCGTATCAAAATGAGTCCATTTCACTAGTAAAATTTTTATTTCTCCTCCACCAAAATGCAACCACCTCCCGTAAGTCATATTTTTTTCGTTTTTGCTTGAGGCTTTAGGCTTCGTCGACGTCGAGGGTATTAGTGGCAGTAGAGAATTGGTGAGAAGGAACAGGAAGGAATTCGGGCTTGGTTCTTTGAAAAAACCATTTCTGCATTCGCCTGGAGTAATTTGGAAATACACAAATCTGGATGCGTGGACGGGGGTTCGAACTGGCGTCTTCCCGAATGCGAGGATTGAGTTGCGTGGCGCAGTAGGGGCAGCACAGACAATGAAACTGTGTCGGGCAGTTACCAGCTCCGTCTTGCGTGTGCAGGTAAACTGCGCAGTGAAAAACTGTACGAAAAGACGGAACCCTGAAGAGTGGCCACACGGTACAGCTAAGCATGTGCAATCCTAGTGTGTCGACAGCTGTGAATCAGTGACGATATTGCCAACAGAAGAGGTTTTTTAATGGAATCATTATCTTATTGATAAAGAAACAACAGACACATAGGTGAATATGGACATTGTCTAAAATTATCCATGTTTTTAAATTCAAACAAACAAAGAAAAATAAAGCATCTCTGTGGCAGTTGCATCTCCTATTAAAGCGCTAAAACCCTGTTACAGACACGATAATTATTTACCTTGAATTCCAAGACTTGTTGAAAATTAGATTGGGCTCCGAGCAGCTTCTTGGCTATCTGAAAATTCTAACAAGTCATAGTACCATAAGGATATGTGGTAAATGTTGTTTGTACTGACACCTGACTTAAGAGAATTCTTAATTTTGATTATTTCTTTCCGTCGACAACTTTTCAAGGAATTATTGCGTATGATAATGTAAAAAATATATAACAATGGGAACATTGTTATAAATCTAAATTACATGTACTTACTCGTTCAAAAATAGTTTTATTTGAATTACAATGAAGGTGCTTATGCATTATTAACTACATGCAGTATACAAACCTCTTTTAATTTTTCAGTCATTAAATGATAAGCTTAGTTTTTCTTCGGAATATTCCTTCGATTTAATATACTACAATGCTGGCAACGATTTGTACAATTCTATAAACTGAATTAAAAATTCCTTTGAATACTTTCGTACGTCACCCATCTCAATGTTGGAAAAAAAACCTGTGCAAACCCAAACACCGTGCAGTTAAATCTTTAGCATGTCAACGATTGCACAAGCCGCTCTTTCGAGTTTGCACGCGCTACCGTGTTGCCGTCCACACGCTCCGTCTTGCATGCGCAGACTCAAGACGGAGCGTGTAGACGGGGCATAAAAGTGAGGTTCTGTCTACACAAGTACGCTCAATGTTTCCTTCATTATTACCTGTACGGTTGTGTCAGAAAACTAATGTATAGGCTGCCACAGTGTGATATATGAATTGTGAGATATCCCTTGTTCATCCTAATTGTGCATCCCACTGCTATGTGGTTATCATTATGCAAATTATTTAAACTGGCCTATTAGAGAAAACATTTATGTTATTTGTTATATTATATGAATAGTGCGTATATTCCTCTAGTACGCGAGGATGGTATATGTATGAAGCGCTCGCTTTGAGTTTCTTAATATGGTCAATCTTAAATCTTACTACCGCCTCCACCGTTAAGAATAAACTGTAGACTGTTTGGAACTTTATTATTATTATTTATTTACTTATTTATTTTATTATTATTATTGTTATTGCAAAGTTCACTATACTGGCATAATACAGCGATGTGTTGGCAATGTATGTACTGTGTGTTGGTTCGCGGAACGGAAGGCTTCGTGATATTGCTGCTGGCCTGGGCGAGTGCGCGGAGCCTTATCAGAGTTGAGCTCAGCCGGCCGTCGACCACTTGTTATCAGAGGCGGCCTTGCTTATCGCTTGCGAAACGCAACGTGAGTCCGGCGGCCATCTTGGTGTTATCTGTGACGTATCTGCCAAGCCCCTGAGCACGTGTGTTTGTTGACATACAGACCACGTGACTGTGTTTACTAATAACTTCCGTCCTATTAATCGTATCGGAGCCCCGTTTCGATTATTTGCATGGCTTGGACACTGCTATTACGTTATGCTTGTGGGGTCAAAGACTAAAATGATTATTTATAATTTTTCAAACGATTAGCGTGTACTTTCTCTCGTTTATAGTGGACACGATGAATGATCACGTTTGGCAAGTGAAGCTCCATTACTTTATATGGGCCAACAAAAATTGTTCCTAGTTTTTGCTTTCGTCCTCTGTGGATAGATTCGTCCTTGAGGAGAACTCTATCCCCGACCTTAAATTCAACGGCGTTTTGGGTTCTATCATAGTATTCCTTATTTTTCTCCTTGACCTCTTCGTTAATTTCTCTGGCTCGCTTGTGCAAGCTTTGTAGGATAGCCTTCAGCTCTGTAGCATAATGTTCATATGAGTAAACAACTTCGGTTGGGTCTCTTTGCAAAACGCCTGGGATGTTAGGCACACGTCCAAACAAGAGTTCAGAAGGTGAGAAACCTGTCGCTGAATGAATATTAGTATTTATTACAAAGATAGCAAATGGGACCCAGGAATCCCAGTCTAGCTGATCGTTACCTACGTAGTTTCTAAGGTATTCAGCGATAGTGCGATGCTGTCGTTCGAGTGAACCATTAGTGGCGGGCGAGTATGCGGTAGTTTGAATACTCTCTATTTTTAGAAGTTGGCCTACTTCTTTTAGGGTGTCACTAAGGAAGCAACCACCCCTATCCGACAAAATTTCTGAGGGTATAACATAGCGTAGTATGATTTCCTCGGCAAGAGCTTTGGCAACAGTGCGCGAGTCTTGTGAGGGAATTGCAACCGCTGCCATAAACTTCGATAGACTATCTTGGAATGTGAGTAAGTATTTATTACCTAGGTGGGAAACAGGGAATGGCCCGAGAATGTCGATGGCACAATTTCAAAGACTCGTTCTGGCGTTTGGGTTAATACAAGCGGCATCTGTGTGTTACGCGTTGTTAATTTATTCTGTTGACAGCTATGACATTTCCTAATATATTCTCTAATATCCTGTTGCATACCCTTCCCTTTAATGTATCTTTTCACCTTCTCTATTGTTTTGTTTACACCTGAATGCCCAGCCATTGGTGACTGGTGACATTCCCGTAGGAGTGCTTGTTTTTAGGCCTCATCTAGTTCAGGAAATTCGTCCTCTGTAGTCTGTGTTTGTGCTTCGACCTTTCGTATTTGAGTGTATGTGCTATTAGTGTTCTCTCAGGTGTCAATGTCTTCACTATTGTTACCATCCTCATTGGTGGGAGTGTCTGGGACTGGGTGATTCTACTAAGGGCGTCAGCATTCGAGTTTGCCATTCCACGTTTATAAATCAATTGGACATTGTAGTCAGAGAGTTTTATAGGAATTTCAGCAATCTAGAGGATGGATCCTAGACATTAAAAATCCATAATAAGGGCTGGTGATAGTTTATTATTTTGAAATGAGTCCCAAATATATAAGGACGGAACAATTTGCATGCCCACAAGCAAGATAAATAATCACGCTCGCTCACAGTGTAGTTCCTTTCTGCTTTATTCACCGTTCTCGACACGTAAGCTATAGGTAAATCTTGTCCTATTTTCCCTTGCGATAAGGTAGCACCGAGGCTTTCTCCACTAGCATCGACAGTAATTAAAAACTCCTCCCAAAACCGTGGGTATTGAACAACGGGTGGGGTGACTAATTTCTCCTTAAGGGTTTGGAATGCCTGTTCAGCTTTAGGGTTCCATTCGAATTTGACGTCCTTCTTGAGAAGATCATACAATGGCTTTGTGATTTTGCTGTAATTTTCAATGAACCTTCGATAATAATCGGTGAGACCTAGAAATGTTTTGAGTTGTTTTGTGGTTTCCGGCTGAGGGTAATTTTTAACCTTTTCAGTCTTAGCAGGATCCGGATAAAGTCCTGAACTCGTTATCTTATGGCCCAAATAGATAATCTCCTTACGAAGGAACTCACATTTAGTTGGCTCCAATTTTAAGTTGTGTTTTTGGAGCCTAGATAAGACTTCCATCAACTTTTCCTGATATTCGGCCAAGCTACTGCCATAGATTAAAAGATCATCTAAATGTACTAAAGTCTTATCTCCCTGGTTTCCAAAAAGAACCTGGTTCATAAGTTTCTGAAACATACTACCCGATGTGAACAAACCCATTGGCATTTTTGAGAAATGAAATTTTCCTTTGCCGGTACTAAAGGCGGCCATCTCTCTATCCTTCCCATCAATTAGCACCTGGTGATAGCCTCTCACCAAATCGAGTGTAGAAAAGTATTTAGCTTTACCTAAGGAGTCTAAAATCTCTGAGATTAGGGGTATAGGGAAGGTTGATCCCACCGCAATTTCATTGAGCTTCCTAAAATCTACGACTACCCGATATTTTTGTTTTCCACTGGCGTCTGCTTTCTTGGGAATTAAAAGTATAAGGAAATTCTAACAGCTGGTTGATTCTGTAATGATTACCTGCTCTAACATGTTATTAATCTCTTCATGTAATATGGGTTTTAAAGTTTCAGATGTCCTGTATGATTTATAGTTAATAACAGTTCCTACTGCTTCAGGTTTAAGTTTGATTTCATGTCTCACAGTGTCTGTATGCGTAAGCTTATCACCTGGAAGGAAAAATAAATCATCGCATAATAGATACAATTCTGTAATGGACTGTCTTTTCTCTGGGTTAAGATGTTCGAGTCTTAGATTCTCTTTAAGCAAGTTAGCATGTGGCTTTGTTTTGACTGGCTGTCGCGCCATATGATCCTGCTGCTTATCAACATGACGTATGCGCGGTATGCTGGGCGTGTCAGCATCAGCTGACTACTCTGTCTACGGTTTTGTTTCCAAAGCCGTATAGAAAAAATCTACCTCGTCCTCTCTAGTATTCAAGATTGGAATAATACACTACCTACTGATATCGCGTTTATTACAGAAGTCTAAGGTATACTCGATACTTCACATCTCATTACGAGTGAAGATAGTTCACTGTAATGTTACATCTTGTCTGTCAATTACTCCCATTCCAGGTCCCTTATCATATCAGTTACTGATTGTGTTCTGCGCTAATTTTCATTAACAAATTCAGATGATCTCCTTTCCATGCACTGAAACTCCAGTATTTCATAGTTACAATGAGGTTCCCACACTGCATATTCAACCAACTGTTTGATCAAATTCCTTCACTTCGCGTATGGATATCCTCCTCACCCTTTCCAATAGTTGGAGGGATTGGAAATTTGCCTCTATCACCTTCCCCATGAGTTCTGATCAACTGAAATTACTTCCAAATGTTATCACAAGATATTTACTCTTTATATCTTGAATAAACCATTCTTCTCCCATAATGATAGAAACAATCTTTATGTTTTATCAGCATTCCCAGTAAGCACCTGCAGTGTGGCTCAGTGCGGGGCTGGATCGAGTCCTGGACCCGGCATACCGGCCGTCCTCAGTGAGGTTTTTTGTAATCACCAAGTTGAATACCGGGAAGGTCCCCAATTTGCGCCTCATAAACTACACATTATTCAAACAAAAACACACTTAGCGCACACAGAATATAGTTACGCGATTCGCGTGTAGATGGCAACACAATTTTATAAAAAATTATTCTGAAAAATTAAGCTAAGGCATACATAACATTTTTATAAGTTTTTGCTTTAACTTGTAATTTTACTTTATAAATTTTAGATAGTAAAGTCATTTCCCTGCTTTATAGTTCACGAAAATTACGGAATGGGTTGACGGTTGTAAACCTTACCACTATTGGAGATATAAAAGTGGGCGGTAGGTTAAAAAGTTTGACCATTCCAGTGTTACACGTTGCTAGCGGGATCAGTGTTCATCCAAAGATTTGTCGTAACTGAACGCAAGTAGGAAGAGTGGGCTTAAAAAATTCTGACCCCTTCCCACTCACTGGTCCGGCGATTTTGCGAAGCTCTTTTAATTTCCTCAATTTTTTTTTTATTTTTTTTATTTTTTATGTGTGCAGTGTGAAAATGATAATGCCTCGTACTAATGACAAGATCCAGAAGCCAGTTTTAGGTAAATTTTGATGAACGATATGGCCAGAATCGCCAGATAAAAATACATGTAATTTTTTTAAAAAAATGTCTCATAGAGCATAAAAAATTAAGAGAAAGTGGTGTTGGTTGTGATAATACAGCCACGTAACATTTTTTAAAAGGGAAAAAAAACGCGACTGTTAGGAAAAAAATGAAAATGATGATAAACGGCTGTTTGGCGCAGAGCAGGGATTACGTATTTGAATTCAACTCTAACTATTGGTGGCTGATGGAGGGCGTGGCGTTAAACAGCTGATGGTGCAAGAGGCCTGCCTCCACTCTCAAACAACAGATTAGTGGTACCAACTGTGAAGAATTCCTCTCAGTCAGAGTCAATGGTCGACCTTAACAGCTGATTTCCTACGTCACAGCAGACTGCAACCTACTGGTTTACTTGTGTCTGTATTCAAATCTATTAGAAGCAAGTACTGCTCCGTCTTTTTTTTTTTTTTTTTGTTTCAGTGAATCTATTCGTTGTGATAGTTCTGTTCTATACTAATCACGCTCACAATTACTCATAGAAGTGATGCAACTACTATATCTCGGTGATGTTGCAATAGTTTTTCTGCATGCAATAATAAATAGTTAATCTGCGTTTTGCAGCTCAATAGCAACAACAGAAATATTTTCTTAAAGCAGTGTGAATAAAAATCGCTGATTGTGGTTTCTGTTTTCTCATATTGTAAAAAGAACGATTAATAATGAGGAAATTATTTTCCTTTTACAAGGTGTGTACAAAAAGAAACCGACCTAATTAAATAGCGCGCCAACGGCTGCAGATAAAATTCTCTGACTTCCGTGCACACTAGTGGCATCTCTTGGATGGAGATTTACTCTTGTGGCACTACGGTCGCTGCATTAGTTTACGAGTGACAGCCGGTTGAGTGAGGTCATGTGCAGAGTGCTCGTTGGATTTTTGAGAAAGCGAGAATGAAGGAATTGGAGGAGCAACGCGTCTGTGTGAACTTTTGTGTTAAACTTGGTAAAACTTTTACCGAGACACTTCAAATGCTTAAACAAGCATACAGGGATGACTGCATGAGCCGAACACAGTGCTATGATTGGTTTAAGCGCTTTAAGGAAGGCAGGAGTTCTGTTACCGGCGATCCAAAATCTGGTCAACCATCCACATCAACAGACGACCACCATTTTGAGAGGGTTCGCACTGTGATTCGTGAAAATCGCCGATTGACTGTCCGTGAGGTTGCTGAAGAAGTTGGCATCAGTGTAGGCTCTTGCAATCACATCCTGAGAGAAAAACTCGGAATGCATCGTGTCGGTGCAAAACTGGTGCCGCGCTTGTTGACGGACGAGCAGAAGGAGAATCAAGCTAGGATCTCTAAGGAGTTGCTTGAAAAAGCAAATGAGGACGAAACCTTCCTCAAGAACATCATTACAAGCGATGAAACATGGGTTTATGGGTACGATGTCGAAACGAAGAGGCAGTCTACAGAATGGGTGGGGAAAGGATCTCCTCGACCAAATCAAGCGCGGATGAGTTGGTCGAACATCAAGGTGATGATGGTCGTGTTTTTTGATTGCAAAGGAGTTGTGCACCATGAATTTGTACCACGTGGTCAAGCGGTAAACAAGGAAGTCTACCAGAAAATTCTGACACGATTGAGAGATGCCATGAGTAGGAAAAGGCCTGAACTGTGGGAGAATCAGTCGTGGATGTTGCACCATGACAACGCACCCGCTCACGCATCGTTGTTTGTCACGAATTATCCAGCAAAACATCGCACTCCCGTTGTGCCTCAGCCACCCTTTTCTCAGACTTGCCTCCGGCAGACTTCTTTCTCTTCCCAAAACTGATAAACACTTGGAAAGGACGTCGTTTCCAGACCATAGAAGAAATTCAAGACAATGCGACGAGAGAACTGCACGCCATCGCAGAAATTGCATTCCAGGAGGCGTCCCAAAACTTGAAAAAAGCGATGGCAACTGTGTATTGATAGTGAAGGACAGTAATTTGAAGGGGAGAGTGTGTAAAAGTTTGTATGATGAGCAATAAATCAATTACAGCAGAAGTTCGGTTTCTTTTTGTACACACCTCGTGTGTGCCGAGTTATGAAACTAATTGCAATACTCTATGACAAATAAAGCAAGCTAGCAATGCTGGAACCCGCAATCCCACGGGATACTGCACGATTTGGCAATTTGGCGGATCCCACACAGAATTAAGCTGATCCATAATCCCTAAAATGGGCGGAAAACGTGTTTCAGTTTTCGTGACCTTTCCTTTACGTCTTTCCTTTTCGCCCTTCTCGTTCTCTACTAACTGCATTGCGTCGTTTGCCTGTAGTCATGCGTTTTGTAAGTAAGTGGATTTAGTTGTACTTTTTTACAAGAACACCCGTTTGTTTTTGTTATATGCATTACTATAATTTGAATTATGTCACCCTATTACAAAATTTGCTCACCGATCATACACACACAAAATTATACACTTGCAATTGTTTTTGAAAAGGAAGAAGAAAAATACAAAATGGAGGTTAAAACTATTTTGACAGCTATTACAAATAAGGAAAATCTATGGAATAAATGGTTTCCAGAATGCTTTCATAAAATATTTTAATATAAATTGTTTGTGCACTTAATGCGATTAGAGATACCTGATTTAAAAAAAGGACTTCAGCTTCCTAATTCTGCTAATATTATAAAATCTAACGTCACCAATTTTTCAAGTTGGCATGATTGTTCGATTTGAATACTAAGCAAAAATGACAAAGAGTTTCGGATTTTCGTTGGGTATTGATGAGTGAACGTATTTAAGGTGTTACCTCATTTAAAGTTTTTGTTTAGGTACGAACGGAAATAAGTGTTTCGTCACAAAAAAATAATTTACAACTAATATTTAAGATTATGCTACTTGGAGACAAAATTAAACTGAAACAGATGTTAAACAACTCAAATAACCAGTCCGGTATTGCATGGAAAATAAGAAACATTACCCGATGTAAATCAGCTGGCTTCATCTAAGACAGACAGAATCAGTAAACTTTTAAGACAGATAGTTTGATATGACGCCGGTTGTCTTCCTTGCTGCTTTGACTGTCTATAATATTTATTCTCACATATTAAACATCCGGAGAGAATCCTTACTACCCCAGAATTGAGGACTCCGATATCCGTTTGGTATTCAGCAGACGATTCCAATCCATATATAGTAACTGCTGCAGTCTTAGTATTTTGATACAATTTAAGTTGCTGTCGCTTCAGTAAGGTAATCTGATGAGAATCTATACTTCCTAATTTGTAATATTTTTCCCTTTTATTTAAAGTATTCCAGATTATCTGAGGCGCTGTTGCTAATTATTTTTCGTTCTCTTCTGTATTTCTCCATTACCTCTTGAATACGGTGAAAGCTCCTACTGCCGAATATTGTGCACTTGAATTATAAATAAGTATAGTTAATAGTTTTCTTGTAATATTAATTTAATACTCTAAGTTATAATATATTTTGGCAAAGTGAATATCAGTGAATATTTTCATTAGTGCAAAACCAGTTGTGATTTGGTGATGTGTACTGTGACGTGTTTACATTATCAGATTGTTTACGTTTTTTGAGCGTTAGGGTTTTGTTAGTGAGCGTAAATATCGTTTGACTTACTTCTTGATATTTATTTTATGTTTATATTAATTTGGAGGGGTATGGGAGAGACTATATTAGCCTCTTCCTAATGTCGACCTCTCCTTCTGGTGGTGCATCCTGTTTTCACGGACGAGGATTTGGGACTGACAGATTCCTAAATTCAAGAGCTGCTTGCCAACGGCCTCCTATAAGAGGGTGGAAGAGAGGAGAGTGCTCTAGGGCTCCCTATTAGCCTTGCAGTAGGAAACGGTCCCTAGAGGCGGATGAGTCAGAAATGCCTTCGGATGCAGAAGTCAAAGAGAAAGCACTGCATTAAAGGCCCTAAGGGTATCCCAAAGACATGTAATCCTCTCAAATAACATTTATCATGATGGCTTCTTCTTGGGTAAAATACTCAAGAGATGAAATAGTCCCCCAATTGGATCCTGGGTGGGGAATACTCAGGAAGGTGCCCTCAGGATAGAAACATTATACGAGCCGGAGCGTTGAATATTGGAAGTCTGAATACAGGCAGGTAAATTAGAAAACTTACATAGGGAGATGGAACTACTTAAGCTGGATGACATTCGGCTTAGTGAGATTATTTTTTGGTCTAGGTAAACAGAATAATTACACAAAAGCTGTAAGTGGAGTTACTGGCATAAGATACGTAATTAACAAGAGAGCATGGAATCGTGTAAGTTATTATGTATAGTTTAGTGGCAGGCTTATTTTGATGTGATTAGAAACTAAGCCCGCCCCAACCACGATGTTACAAGTGTATAGGCCAAAGTCAGGGGAAAATGACAAGAAGTAGAGTAAATGAATATACGCAAAAATTCAAGAATAAATTCAATATTTAAAAGAGCAGAAAAATCAAATAATCATGAGTGATTAGAATGCGATAGTGGGAGAAAGAAAAGAGGGGAATACTGTAGGAAGTTTTGGTCTAGGAGAAAAAAATGAGCAAGGAAGCTGGTTCTTAAAATTTTGTGAAAGATATAAGCTAGTCATGGCTTTCACATTATTTATGAACCATGTAAGAAAAATATACACCTTGAAACGTCTAGGAGATACAAGGAGATATCACCTCGATTATATCATGGTGAGACAAAAATCAGGATTCAAGTTGCCCACTGTAAAACATGCTCAGCAGCATGGACTCTGATCATAAGGGTAGTCATATTTTTTCCTCCTCGCTCCCCCCATGTAGCCTGACGTGGCTTTTGCCTCTACAGTCCCTTCTCCCCCTTCCTTCCTCCTCCCCTCATCTTTCGAGGCCAGTATCCTTTTCCCAATTGATTCCAGAAAACAATAGGCTATTTGACAGTATTCTAAATATATTACAAATTGTAGACATTAGCTTATATTAATGCTTAAGGAAGCTATTTTTGTTAAATTTGAAAATAAAGATGGCATGTTTCTAATTAAAAAAGCGAATAAAAAATTAAATTTTTCTTGCCTCTTGTCTCGTGACAGAAAACGCTCTGGGATTGGAGTTCGCTTTAGTGACGTCACCTGCCTGTAGCCGCTGTGGCTGCATATCGAGTGTTTCAGGCTATCCAAGTTTTCAACTATTTGTTTCTGGGTACCTCTTGTTACTAATGATATTTTTTGTTGAATATAAAATGTAGAACAATTTGTAGAAGCCTACAGCGGTAAAAAAACCGAAAATAATTTGTCGGACTAGCTATAGAAACAACCACTGACTTTTATTCTGTGGAACTTGAGAATGTAATAACTTCAATTCGAGAATCATTTATATTTGAACTGGAAGTTAGAGATTAACAGAAATCCTTCATAATGACTAAAATTTTAAATTAAGTTAGTTATTTTAGGAGATATTTATGAGAAAAATGCAAGTGTAGTACAAGGTAACACTTAAATAACTGGATAACTGGGAATAAATAATTATAGATAAATAATATTTTTTCAATTAAACTGAATTTATTGTTTATTTATTTATCGGCTGCTTTCACTTCACCACACATAGAAAAAGTGCTGTTTAAGTGTTCACTAGTAACGAGAAGAAAATTAATGATAGCCATGATGTCCAAGTAGCTGCATGGTTAAAAAGTGCGATAGGAATTTGAGGATCCTATATTTGAACCTTGATTAGGAAAATATTTTTTTAGTGATTACATTTTTTGTTTTGTTTCTGTTTGCCGTTTGTTACTAAACAGAATCATGTTTTTATTAGAAGGAGTCATAAAACGTCATACAAACGTTTGAAACAAATTGCTGTCATACAAGAAAAAATTTATAACAAGATAACCACCTGCTTTTAAGTTAGATACATACAAGAGATACATCATCATTGCAACAAAACCCAAGTGCTCGGCGGCGAGTAATAGGATTTATTTTAACAATAACATTGCACGCTAATCTTGCAACAATTCCAGAACGCTTTGACTACTGTTTGTTGGATTTTTTTACGTGACGATACAACTGTATGTTGCCTTTCTGACATAAGTGCATCTATTTAAGTGGTATTTACTTTTAATGGGCAAGTAATTTTCATTTTGAAGTCTTTTTTGGTATTTTCTCAAATGTTTATAATATTCTTGCTATACAAAGTTTGTGAAACATTCGGAAATAAATAATGTTTTGTTGGATTTTAGAAAAACAATATGCGGTGCTACTAACAGCAACTAGACTCTAAAGAAAACGCTCACAAATAACAAAACATATTTCAAAGCGAGGATCGAATCTAAGAACCCTAGCTTTACTGATACTCGCCTTAAACAGCGTACTACATTAACTCAAAGAAATTATGGTGCAAATTATATTTACAGTAAATGACATGCCATTTAGTCGCAATGGGTTTCTATGGACAATTTGCAGCGACTTTTTTTTTCCCTATTTCAGCTAATGCAGGAACACGTATGTTTATTTGGAGGGTTTTTATTGTTTGGTTGTAGGTTAATGTACTACACACTATTTATAAACCATATTTTCAAAAATTTATACACAAATTCAGAGAAACAAACCAAATGTTTCTTATGTAGAGTGAGCGCCTGCTGGCACGTGACGTCACGAGTGTCGTTGGCCCGCGCCAGGCAGCAAAGGTGCGTTTTGGCGGGCTTTCAAATTAAATTTTATCGTTGAATTTTACGTAAAATTAGCTCTTTTGTCAAAAAATAAATAGTACCCGGTAAATAACGTGTATCAATAAACTATTTAAAACAATTTTCAAAAATTAGTCAAATAGCCAATTTTGTACTGCTTTCTCTTTACAGAGGTAATTAAATGACGAAGACAAATATTCATATGTTGTTGTGTGATCTTTACCTTAGTTTAACTGTGTCAAATAATATTAATGAAAAGATACGTGGTTTCGCATAGAAACCCTCGCGCCCTTCTTGTAGCCGAACATAGCTTTCTACCCAACTCCTCCCCCCACCCTCCCACTAGACCGATGTACTTATGGACGTTTCGTAATCCGATAGTTATGAAGTGCAGTCAGAAATTTAAGAAAATAAAGAAGCAATATAAGCAGAACAAACTGGAAGTGAATAAACTGAAACAATCTATGAGAAAAAAATTTCAGGAATGGTAGACGTGGGTCTAAGAAGTAATTCTGAAATGCGCTCAACTGAGGACTAACGAAAGTCACAAAATAATGAAAACTGGCATAAAAAAATTAGGCTTTAGGGAAAAATCTGCCCGAAAACCTTGTATTACAAAAGAAATTTTGAAGCTGATGAACCCAAGGAGAAGGCACAACAATGGTCAGGATGATGCAGGAGGATGGAAATCAGGTAATTTAGAAAACAAATAATGAGGAAATACATAAAAGCTACAGAAACATGGCTACAAAAAAAAAAAAGGTTAAGAAGTTGTAAAGGAAATAGTCATAGGTAAAGTAGGAGTTGCATGTAAGAAGATCAAACAAAATTTCAAAGATATCGATGGGAAACCTCTTTTAAGCTCAGAAGATAGAGCTAACCGACGGAAGGAATACATTGAGAAACTCTATGTTGGGGACTACTTGAACAATAGCGTAATGGAAAAGGAAGGTGATATCGACATTGATGACTTAGCAAATCCTTTTTTGAGGACAGAATTAGATAAAGCTATGGATGACCTGTAAGCAAATGAGGCAGTTGGAATCCCTCAGAACTTCTTAAATACCTGGGAGAAGAAGGAGTTAAGAGATTATTCAAACCGATATCAAAAAGTTACAAAACAGGAGAAATTACAACCGGTTTTAATAAAAAATATCATCTCCATACTTCAGAAGAAAGCACAAGCTGACAAAAGTGAGAATTATCGCACCATTAGCCAAACATCATAAACAGGGTAGTAAAAGAGATAGTAAGTGAAGATCAGTTAGTGTTTAGGAAAATCCGTGCATCAAGAAGAGCAATTCTGTCTTTAAGATTAATACATGAAGAGCGGATCAAGAAAAACAAAATGGCGTTTTTTTATTTAGAAAAAGCTTTTGATAATGTTAGTTGGGACAAGATGTTCAAAATTCGAATGAACCTTTACTGGTCTGGAATATTTTTCGAAGTGTGTGAGAAATGGTTTCATGGGGGAGGAAACTGTAGTGACGTCGAAAATGGGGTAAATGAAGAGCTCTCAAATTGTTCTGTACAGATTGTGTTAAAAGCAGGAATATATTAGAATAGGAGCTAAGGATTAGTACCCTTGAATCTGAATTGATAGATGCCAGGAAGGAGCTGGATAGGTTGCAGTTGGAGAAAAATGCAGATAGTTGGAAGAAGCCACGGAAAAAAGGGTAGCCAGAATTAGACGGGCTTCTGATTGTTTTGTTATTAGAGTGGAAAATAGGTTTGTCCTGTTGGATGAGATGAGTCTTCTATACAGTGTGTATTGGAGAAAAAAGCAGACTTGTAGGAAAAGCTGTGAATTCTAATAGGCAAGGTTTTAGGTAAAAAGGTAGTCTTGCTGCTAGGTAGTTGTGATGGAAGAGGTATGGGCACAATGGTGCAGGAAAAATTTGGATAAGATTTCCAGGTCATGAGTTTCTTCAAACCTAGTGTAAGTCTTGTTGCGTAAAATCTTTCGATCTTTCTATCGGGATAGCTCATCAGTAAAAATTCAAAGCTACGATTCGGAAGATGGAGCCAGAAGTAGACTCCGAAACGTCGCTTTGTATTTTTCCTGACGCACTATGCCGGTGGAAAGCTCGAGAAGATTTTACGCAACTGACTCACCGAGAAAGCCCATATTCTTTCATAGTGTTAGTCTTGCTCAGGTGGTAAAAAGCATAGGATCTTTGTGTTAAGATTTTATTGATCAGGATCATGTAGTGATAGTGGGTGAGGCATGAAATAGTTGGGACAGTGATAGTAGTTACAGTTTTAGAGACGACCTAAAAAAAATAGCAAAAGAAATGTGCCACACTCCGGTCAGTATGATGTCAGTCCTGAGACGCTATGTTCAGCCACAGATAATCTCTGCTGTGATACGAGTCAACCTGAAGCTGGAATCGATTTTTATGTGTGACGTCAGCTCTGAAATGGATTTGGTGCTTGTAAATGCTATTGACAGGTGTTTCTATACTATTACTAGGCATGGCCTACACTTCAATAGTAGAGCGGAGGTTCCTTCAGATATGATGGCTAGACGATTAATAGGGGCCACCACTATTTATGTAGTTAATGATGTTAGGACAATTCCTTTTTATATATATATTAGGGTCAAGTATTATGCTAAGATTTTTAACAGTTAGTTTAAATAGTAATGATTTTCACGATCCAAAATTAAAAATTATGTGTTTACTAATTTATTATATCAGAATATCAGAGGTTTATCAAACAAAGTAGACAAATAGCTTGTCCATATAAATGAATTAAATACCATCAACAGAATTGAGTGATTAAGCTTGTCTGTACACCATATAATTACTGGAATAGGTACATCAAATTTAAGTAATAATA
Organism: Vandiemenella viatica; assembly: GCA_031002005.1. Classification (NCBI taxonomy): domain Eukaryota; kingdom Metazoa; phylum Arthropoda; class Insecta; order Orthoptera; family Morabidae; genus Vandiemenella; species Vandiemenella viatica. The sequence goes on from JARYHS010002890.1 coordinate 30,743, forward strand.
TAAATAATTTAGCTTCTCATTACTATAGAATAAACTTGGAGAAAGGAGGAGTTATCACTTATATTAGAAATGGTTATAGTCTTGTTGATATTAGCAAGTATTGTCTTGATAAACATATTGAAACTTGTATAAATGGCAAAATTTCAATAATGACATTTTCATAGTAATAACTGTATACAGAACACCCTCTGCGAATTTTTTTATTTTTCTGAAAAATAGCTAAGATAGGTTTGTGTGCTAATTTTTTTAAAATAACTTATTCTGTAAAGTTATTTAAGAATTTTTTTGACAGTTTATATAATTTAACTCAGCCAGTAAATTTTCCCAATAGAATAATGAATAATAGTCACACAGCTATATATAATGCTTTCCTAGATTCCTCAAAATTCAGTTATACAATCAAGCAATCTATCAATGTATTTTCAGATCATTAACTATCAACACTTTAATAGGAACTAGCTTCAAGAGTAATGTTTTTAAACTTTGGCAAGTTATAAATGATGAATCAGTTGTTTTAGAAAGTGTCTTAATATTCACAACTTGGGAACATGTTTACAGTGCACATGGCATGAAAGGAAATTACATCTTTTTTTAGTAGCATTGTATTACTTTACTATGAACATTTTTTCCCCGTAGAAAGACGCGTTTTTCAAAAAGAACTGAAACCGTTGGTAACTGTGGGCATTAGAACATTATGCATATGTAACAGGAAATTGTATTTAGCCTCTTTTAACAGAAAAAATGCTAATATTAAAACATATTACAAACGACATGCGAAATACTGAAAAAAATTTATAAAAGAACCTAAAAGTATTCACTGCAAACCTGAGTCTGAAAATAAAATTAAATCTGTATGAGACATTGTAAAAACGAAATTAGGAATTTTAATCAGACCAGTGATGGCATTTAAATAATAAAAAAAAATCAGTAAAATCAATTTTTTCAATGAATGATATATTTATCAATCTTTTTTTTTCTGTTGCTAATAAACTGACTGTTAGTAGCTTGTGAAATAGCATAGATTTCGCCATTGGAGGCTTCCAAAAAGAAAGGCATATCTGTAAATTTAGCTATTTTAGAAAAAAATAAGAATTGTGATTATGTCTCTTAAGAACAAATACTTGAGCGGTTATGATGTGATTTCCAAGAGATTAATTAAACCGTGTTTCACAGAATTATGTATTTAAAATATCTTTCCGGAAAGGCCTAAGTGTGTTGAAGTTAAACCACTCTATATAAAAAAAGGAGGATTAACCAGTTGTGTTGAATTGTAACTGTAATATGTTCTGTTTGAAAAGGGGAAAAAAAGAAGAGAATAAGAGACATGTAATGTTTGCTCTCTAGTGAGCTGTATCTTTGCATATGTCAGCTGCTTAGTGGTGGATGTTGTGTAGGTGAGCTGGAAGAACGAGTAAAGGAAGTGATTTGTAGGTAATAAATGTGCCGTATGTTAAACAGGAGGTATGTTTCTATCTTTCCAGTGTTTATGGAGGTGACCAGTACATGTATTGCTTTTTACAATTCGGAATATAATAGTTCATCGATTAACACAATGATTGCTCGTGTATCAGTTATGTGATTGGCATTGAACATTTTGAAATTAGCTATTTTCTATACTGTAAATTGTAATTTCGGTTATAATAATGCTCGATGTTTGCATAAGTACAAACATTTGATATTCACCGTGCATTTAATATCATCTGAAAAGTGTTAGCAAATTCGCGTGCAGAACATTTTAATGACATTTGGAAGACTTCTTATGTTCTATTAGAATTAGTTTGACAGTATAATGTATCTATCTATTTACATAACGTTCAGAAACAAAGGCTTTTTAACAAGGACTGAAATTTATTTTGTGAGTACCATGATTGTTAACATGTTAGTTTTCTGTGTTGATTTAAGGTTATTTGATAGTTTGTAGCAAATTAATAGTGGTCTGCAGATTGTTCTTGTCATTATTTCATTGAATGTTTTGCCTTCACTTTCTTAAAATTGGATAAAAAGTTTAAATATATGTTGGTCAACTCAGTGGTTCCTACTAATAGATACTTGTGCAAAATCAAGAAAAGTAAAAATAGAAAACTCGTTTTACTTCATTTTGTAAATCACAGACAGTGATGTCACCTCAGTTAGTATCCTCTTATTGCTTAGAGAAAGAGCAAGCACACATTTTCAACCAAGTTGTTTACATGTGTTGCATTAGTATGGTATTAGTAAGGTATGTATCTATATTACGAAAACGCTGTTTTGTGTTAGGTAATATAACCCTATGAAACTCATACTTTGTTCATCAATGTTCTTACCGTTAAAGATAAAATGATTCAGTGAGCTACCATTTAATGAACGATGGTATCTGACCTTGTCCTTGCCACTGAGTGTCAGGTCAAATTGCCTAGGTTGAGCTCTATATTTACTTCCATGAAACTGGCACCAGAATGGACATGATGACTAAATTTTTTAATTGCTGAGGAAAATGGTACCTTTTCTTCTGTAACAGCTGATACAAGTAGGCTATAATAATAATAATAAAAAAAATCACAGTTCGCTACCTGTCTTCCTGTATTTCTTTCTTCATATTTTTAACCATATTGATGATCAATCTTTTCCTACAATAACTAAATTAAAGCTAGTTTCTTCCTTTTAAACCTTTCTTGTTATATTATTTGTTCCTTGCATTGTAGGTATCATGCTACACCTCTCTACTGAGCCATTTTTTTATGAATGTGTTTTTTCCATAACTTGATTTTTTTATTTTATCAAGGGTGAATGCAGAAAGAATATAATATTCATGAGATAAATAAATCATAGTTAGTGAATGACTGTAGCTTACTAATATATTTTTCTCGAGCTTCCAGCCGTGTTAATATGTCATATTTGCGGGACGTTTCGAAGGCGTCCATCTCTGCCTTCATTTTCAACCTGATGTCAATGTTTAACTGTTTGTTTATTCAGCCGCTGCTACGGAAACGGTGGAAGACAAAAACCAACACAAGGCGATTACGTCATCCGCTCTTCTGCTCGAGACCGACGCGAAACTGTTTCAGCATTTTAATCGCCGGGTTCCAGGCCGCACTGAGTTGATAACCAGTGTCCCTGTTGACTAATAAATCAGTTAATCTAATTTCCACAGCCTCTGTAATAACGCTGGCCCAAAAATCTTTGACCCGCGCTAAAATGGTTGTTTTTTCAAATTCAAAAGTGTGACCCTCTTGCACACTATGTTCGGCCACCGCAGATTTTTCTTCTTGCCCAAGACGAACATTTCTGGCGTGCTCTACACATCGCTGAACAATGCATCGCTGTGTCTGTCCAATGTAGCCGCGGCCACATTCACATGGTATATAATATACACCAGGGGTTCGTAAACCTAGGTCATCTTTAACGCTGCCGACCAAGTTACTAATTTTAGTAGGTGGTCTATAAATTGTCTTGACTCCGTGTTGTGATAGCAGTCTACCTATTTTGAAACTTAGGGCACCCACAAACGGCAGAAACGCAAGGCCCTTGGTATCAATCTGATCTCTCCGTCGATTTTCCTTCTGTTTAAACGCACGAGTAATCTGTCCCTGATTATAACCATTATTTAAAAACGTTTTCCGGAGATAGTCCAATTCACCAGCCAGGCTATGTTTGTCACAAATCCTTCGTGCTCTGTGTACCAAGGTAGTTAATACAGAGTTTCGTTGTGCCGGATGATGACAGCTGTTGGCATTTAAATATAAGTCGGTATGGGTAGGCTTCCGATACACAGTGTGTCCCAGCGAACCATCAGCACGTTTAACAACAAGCACATCAAGAAATGGCAGGCAACCGTCCTCCTCCAATTCCATTGTGAACTGAATATTTTCATGGATTGAATTGAGATGCGCAAGAAATTGGTCAAGACTGTTTCTGCCATGGGGCCAAATCACAAAAGTGTCATCGACATACCTATAAAAACACTTCGGCTGGAGTGGTGCGTGGCTTAGTGCCTCTTCTTCAAAAAATTCCATGAAGAAATCAGCAATGACTGGAGACAACGGCGAACCCATTGCTACACCGTCCACTTGTTCATAATATTCTCCTTCAAACTTAAAATAAGTGGTTGTCAACACATGGTGGAAAATATCAATCATTTTTTGATCAAAATACCTCCTTAACAGATCTAAGGAGTCGACCAAGGGAACACGAGTAAAAAGAGAGACCACATCGAAGCTCACCATTAAATCACCAGGATCTAACTTCGATGTGGTCTCTCTTTTTACTCGTGTTCCCTTGGTCGACTCCTTAGATCTGTTAAGGAGGTATTTTGATCAAAAAATGATTGATATTTTCCACCATGTGTTGACAACCACTTATTTTAAGTTTGAAGGAGAATATTATGAACAAGTGGACGGTGTAGCAATGGGTTCGCCGTTGTCTCCAGTCATTGCTGATTTCTTCATGGAATTTTTTGAAGAAGAGGCACTAAGCCACGCACCACTCCAGCCGAAGTGTTTTTATAGGTATGTCGATGACACTTTTGTGATTTGGCCCCATGGCAGAAACAGTCTTGACCAATTTCTTGCGCATCTCAATTCAATCCATGAAAATATTCAGTTCACAATGGAATTGGAGGAGGACGGTTGCCTGCCATTTCTTGATGTGCTTGTTGTTAAACGTGCTGATGGTTCGCTGGGACACACTGTGTATCGGAAGCCTACCCATACCGACTTATATTTAAATGCCAACAGCTGTCATCATCCGGCACAACGAAACTCTGTATTAACTACCTTGGTACACAGAGCACGAAGGATTTGTGACAAACATAGCCTGGCTGGTGAATTGGACTATCTCCGGAAAACGTTTTTAAATAATGGTTATAATCAGGGACAGATTACTCGTGCGTTTAAACAGAAGGAAAATCGACGGAGAGATCAGATTGATACCAAGGGCCTTGCGTTTCTGCCGTTTGTGGGTGCCCTAAGTTTCAAAATAGGTAGACTGCTATCACAACACGGAGTCAAGACAATTTATAGACCACCTACTAAAATTAGTAACTTGGTCGGCAGCGTTAAAGATGACCTAGGTTTACGAACCCCTGGTGTATATTATATACCATGTGAATGTGGCCGCGGCTACATTGGACAGACACAGCGATGCATTGTTCAGCGATGTGTAGAGCACGCCAGAAATGTTCGTCTTGGGCAAGAAGAAAAATCTGCGGTGGCCGAACATAGTGTGCAAGAGGGTCACACTTTTGAATTTGAAAAAACAACCATTTTAGCGCGGGTCAAAGATTTTTGGGCCAGCGTTATTACAGAGGCTGTGGAAATTAGATTAACTGATTTATTAGTCAACAGGGACACTGGTTATCAACTCAGTGCGGCCTGGAACCCGGCGATTAAAATGCTGAAACAGTTTCGCGTCGGTCTCGAGCAGAAGAGCGGATGACGTAATCGCCTTGTGTTGGTTTTTGTCTTCCACCGTTTCCGTAGCAGCGGCTGAATAAACAAACAGTTAAACATTGACATCAGGTTGAAAATGAAGGCAGAGATGGACGCCTTCGAAACGTCCCGCAAATATGACATATTAACACGGCTGGAAGCTCGAGAAAAATATATTAATATTCAACGCCGTGAAAAATTACGATCCTACACTGTAGCTTACTGATTGTAGTCTAGTTCATTGATACCTCGCCCCTTCCCTCTGTTCAGTGGCCAGCTGCAGTTGCCCTAGTGACAGACTACCAATGAGCAGTAACTGCCAGTTTTTCTCTTATATCTGATTAGTCATATTGTTATGAGCAATCTGTAACTTGATGTAAAGAAAATGTGTATACTAATTCCCATACTTATCACAGAATGTTTAAAACATTTATCATTTTTTATTTAATATATTTGTTGTATTGGTATATCTCTATATAGTATTTTATCCATTATTTGTATTAAAGGAACTGAAAATGATTTCTATATTTTTTTACAGGTAAAAAGCTGTGCTTTAACAAAAGAAGAGTTGTTTTTAGAAAAACTGATACTAACATGAAAGAGAAATTATGAGTTAGCTGTAGCTATTTGGCGGTATTTGATGTAAGCAATATCAATATATCCAATGAGAGCATTATGTCAGTTGTTAAGGATTCACAATATACATGTGTCACGTGTCTTCAATATTTCGCCACAAGGGTCTTGCTAATAAGGCATTTGTTCAATCATGACATATCTGTAAATACACCGTTACACATTTGCCAAACTGTGGTCAGGTTTTCTTAAATCTAGCAAAGTTATGTGCTCCAGAGTTTTTAAAGATCTGGATAAACTCCAATTTCATAAATACATCAGCAGAACTTCACAAAGAAGGTAAGATTTTGCCTTATTTTTTTATATTGATGCTGCATTTATTTTGATGTTAATTTAAATTATTTTTAATTAGAAATTTCACTAATACTGGATTGATGTATGCCTAGTCATCATTAATTTAATCAAGTAAGAAGTTAATGTTTGATCTGATAGCTATCATTAGTGCAGATGTCTGAGCACTTCTGGGTTGTAAGAAATAAATGAGTTATAATATTAAAAATCCATATTTTGTGATTTGTATTTTCTGTATTGGTACATGATTTTCTAATTGGTCGCTCACAGTATGTCGTTGTTGACGGGGAAGCCTCTTCTAGGATAGATGTTACTTCGAGGGTTCCTCAAGGAAGTGTAATAGGACCACTTCTTTTCTTATACAGGGTGCGGCAAAAAGATCTGACAGTTTTAATGTAAAAACAACATAAAAATACAAATGATAGAAAATATTTTACTGCCTATTACAGAAGGATGTTCATGTAAATTAATGGAGATAACATCAGAACAACCAATTTTATCCGTTTAAGATGTGAGGATAACATCCTATTCTTCCAGCATTGCACTAAAGCTGTTGAAACCTGCTCTAACATTTCACAAGGCAGGTTGGCGATTTATTGGTGTATGGCTTCTTTCAGTTCGTCCAGTATGTGGGGTTTGTTTGTGTAAACTATTGCTTTAAGGAGCCTCCACAAGAAAAAGTCATAAATGCTAAGGTCTGGAGAGTGAGCTGGCCCTTCAATGTTCACAAAATGCGAGATCATTCGACCACGAAACTTGCTTCTCAAAACGTCTGTAACCTCATTGCCTATATGGGCATTGCTCCATGCTGCTGGATCCGTATCCTCCTCGGCAATAAACGATTTCTCCTAAGTTCAGGTATCAGTAATGGTTCGACTACCCTCTTCAAAAAAGTATGACCCAATGACACACCTTTTGGTTACACCACACCACCAGGTAACCTTAGGACTGTGCAGAGAACATTCATGCAGTTGTTGTGGATATGTAACCGACCAATAACAAAAGTTCTGTTTGTTTACATAATCATCCAGATGGAAATGTGCCTCATCGCTCATCATTAAAATTTTTTCAACAGACAACATAGCAATCATTTCTTCCACAAACGCTTTATGCTTTGAATAGTCACTAGGCTTTAACTGCTGGTCAGTAGCCATTTTGTATGGATGGAAGTGCAGATCGAAACGCAAAATTCCTTTTACCAGACGGTCAGACATGTGCAAAGCAGCGGCTTGTTAATGGGCCGACCACCGAGTACTGACTTCTACAGCTTCTTTTACTCGATCAATATTCTATGGCGTCCTGGATGAGTTTGGTCGACTTATTTTTTAACGCTGAACTGGTAGCTCTGAAGGTGCTCACCCATAGCATTATTTTGTTACGAGTTGGGACTCTTGCTCTTGGACCCACATTAAAACATCTACGGAACTATGGCTGAACAGCAACGCAGAACAT